>CM032637.1:20646016-20957726 GCA_019097785.1 Fraxinus excelsior
TAATATACGCAAATTGCTTGCACGAGTTTTGACCATTTTGGAATATCCTCTAAGAAGTTGCGTAACCACTCAACCTCTTCACCACATTTATCTAGAGCTATAAACTTAGATTCTATTGTAGATCTGGTTATAACAGTTTGCTTAGAGGATTTTCAGGATATGATTGCACTTCTCAATGTGAACACAAATCCACTAGTGAACTTTGAATCTTTTATATCAAATATCTAATTAACATGACTATATCCTTCAATGACTGCTGGATATCTGTTATAGTGCAGTCCGAAATTACGAGTAAATCTCAGGTGCCTCAGTAGTCTTACTATTCCTTTCCAATGGTCAACTCCTGGATTACTCGTATATCTACTCAATTACTAATTGTGTATGCTTTGTCTGGTCTTGTACAATGATAAGTGTATTTTATACACTTATTTGTGTCGTTAAACTTAAGCAATTGTCATTACTTTAGATGATTTGAGGCTTAATTTTATATATATTTTGTTTGCTAGGTACATCTAGATGCAAAACCATGGAATCGAAGAAAATGGGCTGAAAAATGGCTAAAGTTGACCTAATCCAAAGTTTGGGGACTAAATCGCAAAGTGTTAATAGATGATTCGGACCTCATATCGATGATTGGAGAGATGTTGGAGTCAATTACATGAAATTGGAAGATGAAGGGCCAAGAAAATACAAAGAAAGAATCGAAATAAATAAAGAATGCAATTCGGGGACCAAAGTGCAACAATTGGAAGATTTTTTGCCTGCGCGCGCGCACGGGCTTACCTTTTATTTACCGAGAGTGAAACATTTACACGGCGCGCAGGCAAGGACTTATACGGCGCGCGCGCACAGGCCATTTCTGGGCCTGAACGACCCAATTTTCTGGTTTTATCCAAATTTCCATAAAAACCAATTTTAACCTACTTTCTTGAGGGGGGAACGGCGTGGAACGACCCAGAGCATATCAAATCCAATTTTTCACCAAAAGAAAGGGTTTAGCACAAGATTCAAAGGCGATTATCACAAGAGATTGGAGATTCAAAATCCGGATTGAAGAAATACAAAGAGGAAATTGAGTTTTCACTTTTCATTCATTATTTTTCATTCCGGGTGATGTTTTTCCAAACCTTATTTTGTGATTTACATAACATGATGCTAGACTAAGTTTATTTGTATTGGATGGATGATAAAACTATTTGACTTCTAGTTTTTAATTCAAGACTTGTGATTTTTAGTTTGATTCTCGCATTGTGATTCCATATACATGCTTTTTCATATTGTTTTAATGTTTGCGCACCATTAGAGCAATAAGTTGCTTATTTGTAGTGTTGGAAAACTCACGATAAGTAGAACACTGTATGTGTAACACATGAAGAATAAATATTAGGAATAATATTTGTGAAGTGTGCGATCTTGTATGATAATCCTATAATTTAATGCATATTCATCATATGAATGCGGACTAGGAATAGGATCGTGTCGTGATCAATATAGGTTTATTATATCTTGGAAAAGAATAATAAATAGAAGTGGAATTATCGGTCGTCACCAATGCAACCATAAAGAATAGGCTTTTGGCTAAAAAGAATAATAGCATTGCCTCGGTATACAACCATTCTATATTCATTGCCTCCTCGTATTGTTTGTCCTCAAACAAAGTAAAGCTTAACTACCCAAAATAAAAAAAATTCAAATTAACTTGGTTGGATAACTACCTTTTAACCTCAGGATTGGACTTTTAGAGTTGAAACTATAAACTATTTCAAAATCACAATGTTAAATCAATCTCTACATATTCAATGCAAAATCGATGTGTGTGTGAAGATTCATGTCAAACATCATACATAAATTGATTCAATTCCCGACCCTTAACGGCCATATATTTCCTTTCTTCGCTCGTAAGATACACACCCCCAAACTTTTCTATTTTCACTCTTTTCCCAAGGTGCAATCTAAGATTGATTTTGTGATATAATATTAATCCTCACCCTCTCTAGTTTGGTTCGATTTTTGCTAATTGCAGTTCAACAAGTCAAAAAATGCGGATTCTCCTTATTCTTGATAGTCTCAACCTCTAAGAATCAATTAGGCTAACAATCCTTCATCAAGAGTCCAGTTCTTTCAAATGAGTGTTCGGGGCTTCCTCAAGACATCCAGGTTTTTTTTTTGACTCCTCTCTATTAAGCTTTCTAAATGACCCTTGTAGCGAGCTTTCAGCCGATGACTCCCAAGTCAGATGACCATAGGGCACCAGGTTTTCAGAGACCCTTACAGACTTAATTACTCGAGTCATTAAGGCTACAGAGAGAAGTTTTATAATAAAGTAACACTACATATTCATTTTTTTTTCTCATTTTCATTTTCATCTTCTTCTTTTTTTGTGCAATGCCCCTTATAAACACTCATTTTCAAAAATCGACCCCCAACTTAAGATTTCAACCTAATTTTCATCTTATTAGCTTCAAACAATCCACACAAAATTAGCACACATGGAATCCACATCTATCTCAATGTCTCCCTACAACAGCTCAATCAACTCCAAACGGTCTTAGAAATGGTTAAGGGTGTAGGATATAATGGTTATATGGATTTAGCATCTATGGTCCATTCTTGTCATCCTACTCAAAAATATGAATCAATTTTCTCTTCACAATGCTAAACATAAATCTCGTGCTCAAAAATATCAAATTCCACATAGATAGGCACCGACTAATTTAGCATATAACTTATCCATAATTTATAGGCCAACTCTATGTTCCAATATATACATCATCGTTAGCAGATTATCCGACCCACACAAGCATGCAAAAATATATAAAAAGAAGTAATAAAACTGAATTTTTTTTTAAGTAACAAAAGCACACACAAACAAACAATTAAAACTCATGTTTTCCACCCCCAAACTTAAAGTAGACATTGTCCTCAATGTCATAAATCATAATTTCACATATAAAGGGGTAGGGAAGAAAAAGATGAAAATACTCCCCTGATATGGCTTGGAATCCAAAGGCTAGCTGTCCTACTGCTCCCGTTGGCTCATTGGTCAATGTTGATTTACATGTTTTGTGACATCATGTTCCTATACAAAACAGTCAATTAAAATATTCAAGATCAAATATGTGGAACAAGTGATACTTAGCTCTAACATCTATTAAACCAACTAACATATTGAAGATGTAAGGAAAAAAATGGGTGTGGATGATGATTCCTTGAAATAAATAAATAAAATTAATCTAAATCATCTTAAATGATTCTAAAAGCAAAAATAAAAACAAATAAATAAAGGGAAAAAAATGTTGGGTTGCCTCCCAACCAGCGCTTTGTTTACAGTCTTTAGCTAGACTCCTGTTGTTTTAAGCTCTTCAGGTGGCTTGAAAATAGAGTTTTCAGTCCTACATCTTAGACACTGGTTGCATTTCTTCAGTTCATCCTTGACTCTCCAAACAATCGTGTCTCCATTTTTGTCCCTACCAATAATTCCTTGTGCGTCTGGCTTACTTTTGTAGCTCTCCCAATGATCCACTTGTTGGCAATCTTTATAGTGGGATGGTTGTTTGATTGTATTTTCCATGGTGAAACTCTTCTGCTTATCTTCCACCCTTAGGACTATCTCATTAGTATCAAAATCCAGCAAAGCTCGACTTGTAGACAAAAACGGCCTTCCCAAGATTATTGGCATCTGATATGCCTCTTCTATGTCCACAATGATGAAGTCAGCTGGAAAAATAAACTCCCCCACTTTAATGAGCATGTCTTCGATTATTCCGTAGGGGTGCTTCAATGATCGGTCTGCCAGCTGAAGGATTATAGACGTAGCTTTAGGGTTTCCTAATCCTAGTTTCCTGTAAAGAGGCAAAGGAATTAGATTAATACTTGCTCCCGAATCAATTAAGCAATTAATAGTATTTAAATTTCCTATAGAGCAAGGTAGAGTGAAACTCCCTGGATCTTTAAGTTTGGGAGGGATCTTGCACTGGATGATCGCGCTGCACTCTTCAGATAGAGATATCGTTTCATATTCAGGCAAATTCATCTTTTTGGTCAACATCTCCTTCAAAAACTTGGAGTAATTTGGAATTTGAAGAATCGCATCAATAAATGGGATGTTGATATGTAGCTTTTTGAGGATTTCCAGAAATTTAGTGAACTGCCTCTCTAGTTTGGTGTTTTGCATTCTTTGAAGAGAAGGGATCGGAGATGTGAGTGTTGTGCCAAAAACTGTTGTCTTAAGTTGTGGGCTGTCTGAAATTGATTGTCGATCTTTCTCTGTTGCTTTATCGGACTGCTCCGCCTGTTCCTTGCTCTCAGTAGAGAGTTTACTTTTCTCTGTCTCATTCCTCTTTGCGATGATTTCTGGCAACTGAACACCACTCCTAGTCGTGATGGCCTGAATCTGCTCGACTGTTGGTTGCCGTAGAAGTCTTTGAGGGAATGGAATGGGTGGTACATAAGCCTTGACAGAGGTGGTGGAAGTGAATGATGGGAGCTCAATAGTTGCATAATTCACCGCCTCAACCGCAAATACCTGCTCCCTTGGGTTCTTCTCTGTATCACTCGGCAAGGTACCTTGTGGTCTGTTGGCTATTGCAGCTGCTATCTGTCCCACCTGTTGTTCCAAGTTCTTGATTGAAGCTTGTTGATTCTGAAAGTTGGTCTCAGTTTTCGTGATGTACTAAGATAGAAGATCTTCCAATGATTGTTTCTTCTCTTGTTGTTGATGATGTTGGAACCCTGGTGGCCTGTTTTGGTTGTTTCCTCCTTGTCCCTGTCCTTGCCCTTGATTGTTTGACCATGAGAAATTAGGATGATTTCTCCAACCTGGATTGTATGTATTGGAGTAAGGATTGTTTTGTTGCCTTGGGAAGTTCTGTGCGTAGCTAATCTCTTCGAGCTGCGAGACTTGTGTAGATGCCAATGGACAACGTGCAGTCGGGTGGTCTGCTCCACAACCTTTGCATACAGGCGGTGATTGGTGTACCATGTTGACTGATTGAGATAGATTATCCATTTTCAGTGTAAGTACCTCCATCTGTGCTGCCAATGCTGTCATTGCATCCACGTTGTGTACCCCTGCTGTTTTCCTTGGAGCTTCCCTATCAGTTGGCCACATCGATTGATTCTCAGCTATCTTCTCATATAGTTCATATGCATCATCTATATCGAGTTTCATCACTGATCCTCCCGCTGAAGCATCTACCATATTCTTGAACTCTTGTTGTAGACCGTAGTAGAATAGATATTGCTGAGCTTTCTTAGGAATGTCAAGGCTAGGGCATTTCCTGAACAAATTCTTGAACCTCTCCCATGCTTCAGGGTAGCTTTCTAAATCTTTCTGCTTGAAAGTGTGGACTTCATTCCTGATTTGGTGGACCCGAGAAGGTGGGAAAAATTTCATCGTAAATTTTTGAACCATATCAGCCCATGATTGTATGCTTCCTGGAGGTAAGCAAAGAAACCATTCTCTAGCAACATCCTTCAAAGTATGAGGGAATAACCGCATTCGAAAAGCGTCTGCTGATACCCCTTCGTGACTGATCACCTCACATAACATGAGAAAAGCCGAAATATGTTCATGAGGGTTCTCCGTGGCTTTTCCAAAAAACCTGATGTCTTGGTGATTTTGGAACAAATTTATGACATCCGGTCTAAGGTGAAAATTAGGTTGTCCGAATGGAGGATAAACTACAGCAAGTTGCACTGGAACGGGAATTGGATTGACATAGTCTCCAACTAAAATGGGATCTTCATTCTGGATAGCTCTCTGTTGATTTGGTTGCGGTAGTTGATTGTCAACTGGAACATGAGCCCGATTTTGTTGTTGATTCTGATTATCAGCCATTCTCCTTGCTTGACGTTGACCTCTCCTACGATTTCTGAATGTCCTTTCAATTTCGTGATCTATTGGACCAAGACCAGCCTCGTCAGGAGCTTGCATAAACCAAATTTACCTGAATAGAGTCAAGACAATAGAAAATGACGTGATGTAATACCAGCCTTCAACAACAAAATAATAAAAATAATGCGAATCTAGAATATCAATAACTAAAATTAACACCGTTATTCCCCGGCAACGGCGCCAAAAACTTGTTGCGAAATAATCCCGCAAGCGTACGGGATCGTTGTACAAGTAATAAATGTGATGAGTGAGTTATCGTCCCACAGGGAATACGGCTTAATTCTAGTGCAATCGATATATCTAAATTCGAAACAATAACAAGATATGGTGAGTTTTATTTAACTATGTTCTAAAACTACGAAAACAATAAAATTATGGTTTTTTAAGTTAAATGTGAAAGAGAGTATTGGATTTCCGATTCCACTAAGTGACTCTAGCATTCAATTCTCAACTTGTGATAATTACTTCAATTCTTGCATTGGTGACGATCGATAATTCCACTTCTATTTATTATTCTTTTCCAAGATATAATAAACCTATATTGATCACGACACGATCCTATTCCTAGTCCGCATTCATATGATGAATATGCATTAAATTATAGGATTATCATACAAGATCGCACACTTCACAAATATTATTCCTAATATTTATTCTTCATGTGTTACACATACAGTGTTCTACTTATCGTGAGTTTCCCAACACTACAAATAAGCAACTTATTGCTCTAATGGTGCGCAAACATTAAAACAATATGAAAAATCATGTATATGAAATCACAATGCGAGAATCAAACTAAAAATCACAAGTCTTGAATTAAAAACTAGAAATCAAATAGTTTTATCATCCATCCAATACAAATAAACTTAGCCTAGCATCATGTTATGTAAATCACAAAATAAGGTTTGGAAAAACATCACCCAGAATGAAAAATAATGAATGAAAAGTGAAAACTCAATTTCCTCTTTGTATTTCTTCAATCCGGATTTTGAATCTTCAATCTCTTGTGATAATCGCCTTTGAATCTTGTGCTAAACCCTTTCTTTTGGTGAAAAATTGGATTTGATATGCTCTGGGTCGTTCCACGCCGTTCCCCCCTCAAGAAAGTAGGTTAAAATTGGTTTTTATGGAAATTTGGATAAAACCAGAAAATTGGGCCGTTCAGGCCCAGAAATGGCCTGTGCGCGCGCGCCGTATAAGTCCTTGCCCGCGCGCCGTGTAAATGTTTCACTCTCGGTAAATAAAAGGTAAGCCCGTGCGCGCGCGCAGGCAAAAAATCTTCCAATTGTTGCACTTTGGTCCCCGAATTGCATTCTTTATTTATTTCGATTCTTTATTTGTATTTTCTTGGCCCTTCATCTTCCAATTTCATGTAATTGACTCCAACATCTCTCCAATCATCGATATGAGGTCCGAATCATCTATTAACACTTTGCGATTTAGTCCCCAAACTTTGGATTAGGTCAACTTTAGCCATTTTTCAGCCCATTTTCTTCGATTCCATGGTTTTGCATCTAGATGTACCTAGCAAACAAAATATATATAAAATTAAGCCTCAAATCATCTAAAGTAATGACAATTGCTTAAGTTTAACGGCACAAATAAGTGTATAAAATACACTTATCATACAACTCATCAAGTACATCAGACTTCCAATAATTCTAGAGTATTCTACTTGAGAGACACTCTCACCTTTGTTTTTAGATAGATACTGACTAATATCTATCGGTGTTCTAGCCATTCCAGTATCATCCTTGATGAACTTTTCTACAATTTTGTCCATATAATGTCACTGACTTAGAACGAGTCCATCTGTTGTTCTGTTAATTTTAATTCCAAGTATGACATCAGCTAAACCTATATCTTTCATGTCAAACTTTGAATTTAACATATTTTTAGTAGATTTGATCATTTTATTGTTGCTACCAGTAATAAGTATGTCGTCAACGTAAAGACATAAAATTATATAATCATTTTAGTGTCTTTGACGTAGACACATTTGTCATACTCGTTGGTTTTAAATCTACATTCCATCATGACATAATCAAATTTTTCATGACATTGTTTTGGTGCTTGTTTCAAGTCATATAATGACTTTACCAGTTTACAAACTTTTTTTTCTTATCCTATAGATAAAAACCCCTCGAGTTGTTCCATATAGATTTCTTCCTCTAAATTTCCATTCAAAAAAGCGGTTTTAACATTCATTTGATGTACTTTAAGATTTCGTAGAGCAGCAATCGTAAGTATCATCCTGATAGATGTTGTTCTCATTACTAGATAATATGTATCAAAATAATCAAGGCCTTCTCGTTGTCTGTAATCTTTTATTACTAATCTAGCCTTATACTTTTCAATAGTTCCATCTGCTTTCATTTTCTGTTTGAAAATCTTTTGGTAGCCTAGTGGTTTACGTCTTGGAGGAAGATCAACTAGCTCTTATGTATGATTTTACAAAATGGAATCTATTTTACTTTTAATGGTCTCTTTCCATTGAAGTCCTTATGAGGAGTTCACAGTTTCTCGATAGCTTTGAGGTTCACTTTCTAGCATATAGGTCAGAAAATATGGACCATAAGATTTTTCTGTCATTTTCCTATTGCTACGTCTTGGTTCAACCTCATCTTTTAGTTCTTGATCTTGACTATTTTCAGTCATAGTCTCATATGCCCGTTTAGAAGAGCTCATCTCTTCTTTGGACTTTTATGGAAATACATGTTCAACGAGCGAAACATTTCTCGATTCTATTATCATGTTTTTGTATATATCTGGGATTTTAGATTCATATACAAGAAATCGATAATCACTACTATTATGTACATATCCAATGAAAATACAATCTACAATTTTTGGGCCTATCTTCACATTCTTTGGTGTTGGGATGTCACTTTAGCAAAATACCCCCACACTCGTAAGTATATATAGAAAGACTTTCTTCATTTCCATAACTCATAAGGGGTCTTTTCCAATTTCTTTCGAGGCACCTTATTTAAAAAGTAATTTGCTGACAACACAACTTTTCCCCATGTGTTCTAAGGTAACCCAAAACTTACTAACATTGCATTCATCATTTCTTTTAAGGTGCTATTTTTTCTTTCAGCAACACCATTTTGTTGCGGTGAATACGGTGTAGTGGTTTTATATACCGTGTTGTGCACAGAATTTAGCAAACGGGGCTTCATACTCACCCCTCTATCACTTCTCAACACCTTAATTTTCTTGTTAAGTTGATTTTCAACTTCATTTTTATAGAGAATAAATTTTTCTATCGCTTCATCCTTACTTTTAAGCAAGTACACGTAACAATATTTTATACTATTGTCAACAAAAGTAATGAAGTACTTGTTGCCACCTCTTGTGTGCACAAACTTTAAATCACATATGTTGCTGTGAATTAATTCAAGTGGTTCTGTATTCATTTCAATTGATTTAAAAGATGACCTTGTCAATTTTGTCTCAACACAAGTTTAGCACTTATATTTGGAATCAATATAAAATGCGGGTATGCAATTCAAGTTAACTAATCTACGTAAAGTATTATAGTTAACATGTTATAGTCTACCATACAACACATTTGAAGACTCGAGTAAGTAAGTATAAGAGTTTACTTTATTCATTCTTGGTTTACCAATCATTACATTCAATTTAAAAATACCATTGGAAACATAACATTTTCCGACAAACATTCCACTTTTTGACAAAATAACTTTATGTGACTCAAATACAATAGGAAGACCATGCTTACTCAAACGCGACCCGAACACTAGGTTCTTACGGATTTTCGGTACATACAGCACATTGTTACGAGTCAGCTCTTTTTCGAAATTCATCTTCAGAACTACCTTACCTTGTCTCTTGATTTCACAAGTTGTTAGATTTTCTATAAACAACTTCTCTCCATTCTTAATTGCTTCGAAAGCAGTAAACAGCTCTTTATCAGACCACACATGCCTCATAGCTCCGGTGTCAATCCACCACTCTTTTGGGTTTGAACCTACCATATTCACTTCAGAAATGACGGCTGCGAGATTCATCTATGACACATCATGTGCAATTTAGTCAACTACATTTGCTTCTTTCTTCTTCTTTAGTAATCTGCACTCCGAAGATTTGTGGCCTACTTTGTCACAATTGAAGTGCTTTTCTTGAAATTTGTTCTTAGAAATGCCCCCTTTCGGTCCCAGTTTGGTCCTTTTTTTCATCGGATGCCCCAACCTTGGTTTTGTAGTTCTTACACTTTGACCATGTTCCACAACATTAGCTTTAGCGACACTAGGATTGAACTACTTCTTTTTAGAACTCTTGTTGTCTTCTTGAATTCGAAGTCTAACAATAAGTTCTTCAACGTTCATTTCCTTTCGTTTGTGTTTCACATAATTCTTGAAATCTTTCCATGCACGGGCAATTTTTCAATAATTGCAGCTACTTAGAAAGTCTCACTCAAAATCATCCCTTCGGCATGAATTTCGTAAAGAATCACTTGGAGTTCTTGTACTTGACTGATTACTGTTTTGGAGTCCACCATCTTATAATTCAAGAATCAGCCAACAATGAACTTCTTGGCCCCAGCATCTTCAGTCTTATATTTTCGGTCCAATGACTCCAACAGCTCTTTAACAATTTTCATAGTACTATACACATTGTATAACGAATCTGCTAAACTATTAATGATATAGTTTCAGCACAAAAAATTTGAATGATTCCACGCATCAAGTGACACGACCTGTCCCAGATCACCCTAATGAACCCGAAACATGACGTGCGCCGATGGTAGAGGCTGACTAGATGCCGACCCACCACCAAGGCTGACTACAAGTTATTACATGATATCAAGAATTACATGTTTATGAAAAATACAGTGCGATGGGCCCAAAATAAATATTTATCAAGAACCAATGCTACCTATAATGCATCACATCGTGTGGCTACAACTCTGAAATCATTAGGCTTCTCAATCTATCAAGAACCAATGCTACTTATAAGGGAAATTATGAAAAAATATATGAGCAAATAGCTCAGTGAGTGGAGAAGTTAAAAAATAATTATGCCTTTCCATTTACACATTTTTATCAACATCAAGTTTACATAATTTACTAGTCCACAATATCATAACATATAATAATAATAATAAAAAAAAAAAGTGAGACATCTCATAACACTGAAAAATATCATCTAATAGTCATGATAGATTATCAACTCAAATACATATCATCATCTCATCATATGTAATCAACCAAAAATGTACCTTCTGATTGAAATCAATAATCCGACCATTGGGCTAAATACTTTCGTCATGACTCGTAGGTCCCTCCGTGATCGAAAGTGGGTCTCAAAGACCTCTCATAATCAATACTAGAACACGCACAAGGCCACTTAGTGAACTATAGGTATACGATCAGACCCCTTCATCCACGGTTACCCTTCAGTGTAGTATAGAACACGACCAAGGCCACCCCATAAAGTAGAATAAGTATATAATCATAAGTACTTTTCTAGTTGATTTCAATATCACATATGTTTTACATTCCAATTCACATATAATCAATACAAAATCTTTAAAATTCCACACAAATCATAATGAATGAATATTTCCAAATTAATCTTGTAATTGGACAAATAATTCACTTAATTGCATAAAATGGATAATAATATAATTAATTATCAATACTTGGAAAATACTTAAGTTTTTCCACTCACAAGCTATTTACGGGACGATGTGTTTGGTTGGTAGGCTGTCTCAAACTCTACGATGCCTCCTGATATAATAATAAATTTATTCAGGTCAAAACTCAATTCACAACCTTAACAATAATAATAGGTAACCATTTCACTTCTCTTTACCAATTTACCCACCAATCATCAAATATATTAAATTCATTACTTATTCATCTAATCCTATATACTGAAAATGACAAGCCTAACTATTGACAGAATAGCACTTCTAGAAATAATTTCAAAAATAGCTCCAATGTATGATTTGTCCGAAAATTGCCAAAAAATGAAAAATTCCAACCTCAAATCCCTAATTTAAGTATTTAGCATCATATACTCAAAAGAAAATCCAAGAATCTATTTTTATTTTACAAACCCGTTTCCAAATTTTCACTTTCTTAAACTACAATCTTCGATTAAACATTTCTTTGCTATACTCATACTTAAAACCTCAAATAAACATTAATAACTCCGCATTCTTGTTAAAATTCGAATTTAGGGAAAAATTCTATGAACCCTAAAATTTAATATCACTATACAATAAATAAAATTATACTTACCTCTATGAATTGAGAATGATGTTGAAGATTGTAGCCTTTCCTTCTTCTTTTTTCCTTCTCTTCCTTTCCCTTTTTTTTCTCTCTCTACCCAGTTTCTTCTCTGTTCTACGTTTCTTCTCTCCAAAGGAATGGACAAATTGAGTAGATAAGTCAAAGTTAATGGATAAGTATGGCCCAATTGCAAAGTCAAGTCCTCCTTTTTCCAATTAATATAACATTTGGTAATATAACTTCCAATGATAGGTAAGTATAACCCCAACTTTAAATTTAATCCATCTTAAACCCTCAACTATTGTCAATTATGAAATAAACCACAATAAAATGATTTATTTCATTTAAGTCTCTAATTGCCTTGACTACTTGAACTTTTGGCTTGACTTTGACTATAAGTGATTGGGGGTGTAACAATACTTTCGTCACGACCACTCTGTGATCGAAAGTGGGTCTCAAAGACCTCTCATAATCAATACTAGAACACGGAGAAGGCCACTCAGTGAACTATAGGTACAAGATCAGACCCCTTCATCCACGGTCAATACCCCTCAGTGTAGTATAGAACAGGGCCAGGCCACTCCGTGAACTAGAATAAGTATATAATCATGGGTACTTTTCTGATTGATTACATATAATGAGATGATGATATGTATTTGAGTTGATAATCTATCATGACTATTAGATGATATTTTTTAGTGTTATGAGATGTCTCACTTTATTATTATTATTATTATTATTATTATTATTATTATTATTATTATTATTATTATTATTATATGTTGTGATACTGTGGATTGGCAAATTATGTAAACTTGATGTTGATAAAAATGTGTAAATGGAAAGGCATAATTATTTTTGAACTTCTCCATTCACTGAGCTATTAGCTCATATATTTTCCCACAGTTTTCCTTATAGGTAGCATTGGTTCTTGATAGATTGAGGAGCTTGATGATTTCAAAGTTGTAGCCACACGATGTGATGCATTTTGGTAGAGCACAAAATATTTATTTTGGGCCCATTGCACTGTATTTTTCATAAACATGTGATTCTTGATATTTTGTAATAACTTGTAGTTAGCCTTGGTGGTGGGTCTGGCATCTAGTCAGCCTCTACCATCGGTGCACGTCACGTTTCGGGTCCATTAGGGTGATCTGGGATAGGTCGTGTCATCAAATGCACTGATAGCTTGTACATCTCCCTTACCCTCTTGGAGTTTTGGAGCAATTTCAGTCAAGAATCTCACAAGATTCAAGGTGGTCAGGTAAAACAACATTTTCTGCTACCAATTCTTGAAATTCAAGTCATTGAATTTCTTCGATTTTTCACCATGATTAATTGGAACAGTAGCCACAGGTTGGATTACAACATGACTTAACACTTTAACCACAGTCTGAGCCATAATAGAACTATGCCTTGCAGCCATAGCAGAGTCCACAGCCACAGTTTGAGGCACATCCATATTGGTGGAATCGGTTGCCATTTCTAAAATGAAACAAAAATTAGTTTCTGAAATCAACAATATAAGAAACTAATTTTTTCTTTTCTTTTTAGAATATGTTTTAAGTCTGTTAGAAAAGTGTTTCAGTACTGGATACTAGATTTACACACTAAATATCGGATTCACAGTTTTATTATCGTATTTACAACATATCGAATTGGCGCATATTGTATATGCAGCTTACTGGATTGGCGCATACCGTATTTGAAGTAGGCTTAGAATATAACAAATTTAATTATATATAATAGATTTAATAATCTAACAGATTCAAACAAGTAATTGAAAAAAAAAACGAATTTATTGGCAATAATCACAGGAGTTTCAAACGTTTCTGGAGTTTCAGAAACCAAAAGTCAGTTCTAGAAAGCAAAAAAAATTCCAAAAACGTAGGCCCTTTTAGGGGGCTAATTTTTTTGTCAATCCAGTCTGACATTCATGTGCCCAGGTTGCCCTCGCATACGAGTTCAAGGTCCGAATCCTATTTCGGTCTGTGATTTGCACCCCCCTGCACACGCAGATGGATAGAGCATCTATGCTACATATGATTACACCCTTCCAAAATGTAATCCTATATAAAGTGGTTTTTACTTTCCTCATTTTCTTATGTGGGACAACCATTAATTGGTTTCCTTCCAACACATAGATTTCTTTCAATTGGCACACTAGGAGCTCCAATTTTTTATTCACTCGAACATTATTTTTGGCAAGAAAATATATGATTTCGATGTTCGCACGGAGGAAAACACAAATCAACTTTCATATTCCAAAATGAACAATCAGGTCCCACTCAAATTTAGCTCCAAAGTCAGCCATAAACCCATTTTTCTAATAGATGGTGTGCATGCTAGAATCAATATCATGATGTTCGTTCTAGGTACAAAGCCCTGACATCAAATTTGTGGGTTGGAAGATGGTTACCTTCGAGACATTGGGACATCTTCCAATGTACACAATTTCATATGCGTCTCGAGTGGACATTCTATAAAATATGCAAAATAAGCTCGAGGTTGTTGTACATTGCAGTTTTGGCATCATTATATGCACCAGTTGTGTGGTAATGTTTCTAGCTTCGTTGTACCACCATTTATACCATTGTGAATAGCAGTGTTCTAAAAAATGCACCTATGCGGGAAGCGTGATGAAAATGTTTTGCATTGAGCTTAAGAGGGAATTAAGTGGTCAATGACAATGTTGACCGCTTAATGCTCGCACAGACATTCCTATGAGTGCCTAGTTATTAGGGACGCCTAGGCACGCCCAGATTTTAAGGGAGCCAATTTTTTTCCTTTTTTAAAATAAAACTCACAGCCCAGACCCAATAGCCCACTATCTATTCAAGCTTCAAATACTTCATATTCCAAAGAACTGAGAAGACCGAAGAATGGGAAAAAAATAGAAGAACGATACAAAATCTCTCAATTTCTCCGCACACCGCATTGATTTGGGTATTAGGTATGTATAACATTAGGAAGTTATTATGTTTTATATTGTATTTTTAATTTTGGGGCATGTGATTCTCGGTATTTTGTGGATTCTTAGTAAATTTTGCTTACAATTCTTCTTTTTGTTTGTTGTTTTCCCTTAATCAATCAAATGTTTTGGAATTTGGATAATAAATATATTGTACTCTAAATTTTACTATTCTAGACAATAGTCAAGAAATGATCAAAATTAAATAAGAGAACCTGATAATGATGATTTTGTATCAGACGATACGGATGACGAATTAGATGAAGAAGATATTGAACTGGAGTCCGATAAAGGGTTAGATTAGATAAGATTTAAGCTATAAGTTATACGTTATGTAATTATGATTTTGAAATTTATCTTTACGTAGAAATTATTAAGTAAATATAGTATTTTATAATTTTAGATGTTTGGTATGTATTATTTGAATTATTGAATTTTTTTACAATGATTAAAAATTAAAAACGTTTTTTTTACTTCTAAGCTTCGCCTAGACTCGTAAATCTTGAAACTTGGCCTCCACACCTAACCACACTTTAGAACACCAGTGAATAGAGAATAATGTTAACGAGGAAGATGATGCTATTGAGTATGAATAGAATAATTTTGGTTAGGATCAACTGCATATCTAATTCATGAAGACGAAGTCATGTTTTTTAGGTGCATAATAATAATATATCAGTTTTTTAAGTTTAGATATAATCATACTTAGTATTTTGATTTGTGTTTTGATGAAATATTTTGGATTCAATGTTATATTGATTGACATGTATTAATTAATTTATTGTCTTTTTGTATCTTTATATTACTTTGAATAAGATTAAAAAATACTATAATATAATTAACAAATAAAATATACGAAAATAAATTAATTTTTCCCTACGAAATCTTTACTAATATCCTACAAACATGCTTTTCCCCACGAAAAACTATTTGTATAGAAAAATAGAATTTAACCTATAAAAAAATGTGTACCATGTCGCCACAATACACACACGCGCGTGCGGACACATATTCATCGCTCAGTGGGCAAAATTAACAGCAGCAGACGAATGATTTTGTCCAAGGAAAATTAAACTACGTATTGTATTTGCCTCCAAAGGGTTCGTAGGAAAAGCTCATAAGCAATTTAAATTGGGTCGCTAGATAACCATTTCTATTGAAAGAAAAATATATATACATATTTGAAACAATTATTATCAGAAAATAATATTCATTCAATATCAGCAAACAATAAATTATGAAATCATGGTCATTTCCCATTAGGATAAAATACCGATGTATTAAAGCTCCACATGTTCTTCCTAATGTTAGATGAATCGAAGTGGGGGAAGAAGTGGAATTTCGGATATTTATGATTTAAATAAATTTAAAACAAGATTTAATGGTCAATATCGCAGTCGTTCCTTCGTGCAACGACATGCACGAAGACAAACTGGACGTGATTTTTTTACAAGATCTTGTTCATTTATTACTTTATTGTGGTTGAGCCTTTTTGTAGTAGTCAAATAAAATATCTTTATTTTGCAATATTGGTATTCTATTATCCACCAAAAGAAAACATACAAAATGCTTTGAACATTTCTTTTATTTCAAAATAGCCGGCTAATTAGATATTTGTTTCTGTAATTAGATGTTATAAATCAAAAGACCAAATCCTCAATTTTGTTCTGAAATTTTGATAATTAGTGAAATAAGGAAGCAGTTAATTACTGAAATTTCAGGAAAAACTTTGAAACTAAATCTGAAGGATAATGAAGCTTTTATATAAAACTCACATTTTGACCATCATTTCCTCTACAGTAGAATGTATGGTAGATGTTATTTTATTTCCTTATTTTCAGCCTTGTTGTATTAGTTTATCATTTTCATTGTACTAGCTATCTGTGTAAAGCATGGTTGCTTGATGTGTAGATCAATCTATCAAAATCAAATTGGATATAAAAAAAAAACAGAGGACTTCTTTTCTTCTCTCGTTTTTCTTTGCTCCATTTCTGTTTTTCTTCTGTTTTTCTTTTTCATCTTCACCCATAAAGAAGATTGTTTGGCTCACCTCTACTCTCCAAATTTAGAGGTTATATTTGTTGGAACTAATTTACCAGGCTGATAGGAGCCAACAAGTGGTATCAGAGCTGGAAAAGGTGTCTTCACTTCATATCCAGTAAGTAAAGTTCAAATACCGTGTCTGCAATTTCGGTGACTTCTGTGAAAAATTAAAATGGCAGGATCGAACTCGTCTTCTCTTCCATTACCAGCAGTGTTTGTTGGTGAAAATTATGACTTCTGGTCTGTTAAAATGAAGGCTTTTTTGATGGCTCACGATCTGTGGGAAGTGATTGAGCAAGGGTATGAACCTCCTGAAACTGAAGTCAACTATACAGCAACTCAACTGAAACAAAACAAGGATCAATCAATGAAGAACATGAAAGCTCTTTCTTTCTTGTACACTGCAGTATCTGAAGAAATTTTTCCCAGGATAGTTGATGTGTCAACAGCTAAAGAAGCTTGGGATAAACTTGAGGAAGAATTTAAAGGCTCAGAGAAGGTGAGAGCTGTGAGGCAGCAAGCCTTGAGTAGAGATTTTGAAAATCTGAGGATGAAGGAAACTGAAAAAATCAAGGATTATACTTCAAGAGTTGTGGATATAGTTAATCAACTCAAGCTAAATGGGGAGAAACTTTCTGATAAGAGAGTAGTTCAAAAGGTGTTGATCACTTTACCTGAGAAGTTTGATGCCGTAACTACAGCCATTGAACATACAAAGGATCTGTCGAGTCTCTCATTAACTGAACTCACGGGAGCTCTTTTGGCCTATGAGCAAAGACAAGCAGCAAGGTCAGTAGAGTCAGTCGAAGGTGCCCTTGCAGCAAGACACAAGCAATCATACTCAAAAGGAAGTGGTGGAAAAAGACAATTTGATGACAGAAAGAAGAGGGAAGGAAGCAGTAGCAAATCTGGAATGATCAAAGACAGTCGAGATGCTTATCCTCCTTGTAGCTTTTGTAACAAAACAAACCATTCAGAAAATTATTGCTGGAAGTCCAAACAATGTAGATGGTGCAAGAAGATGGGACACTTGGAGAAGTTTTGCAGGGCTAAACTACAAAATCAGCCACAAACTCAACAACAGCCAAGACATCAAAATCAACGAGCAAATCTGGCTTCTGAAAAGAAGGGTGAAGATCATTTATTTCTGGCATTTCACATAACAAATTCGGTGGAGGAAGAACCATGGTTTATTGACAGTGCCTGCACCAATCATATGACCAGCAAAGAGGAGATTTTTTGCAAACTGAATTTTGATTGCAAAGCTACCATCAAGATGGGAAATGGAGAAGTTGTCTCAGCAAAAGGAAAGGGAACCATTGCTGTCCAAACAGAGAAAGGGACAAGGTACATTGAAAATGTTTTACTTGTACCTGGTTTAAGTTCAAATTTGCTAAGTGTTGGTGGTTCAAAATGGTTATTCATTGCACTTTAAAGATCATTTGTGCAAAATATGTGATTCTCATGGTGTTGAAATAGCATGTGTGCCTATGAAAAATAAAAGCTTTAGTATACATTGGCAAAGTCTGATTGCAAATGCTGCTGAAGTTAATTTTGATGAATCAAACCTGTGGCATAAGAGATATGGTCATATAAATTTTAAATCCTTAGCCTACCTACATTCACATGGTATGGTAAGGGATTTGCCTCAAACTCAAGAGCCAGGAGGAGTCTGTGAAAGTTGTAATTTTGGGAAAATGCACAGAGAATCATTTCCAACTGAAGGTGCTTGGAGAGCAACACAAAAATTACAACTTGTTCACACAGATATTTGTGGACCTATGAGAACACCCTCATTGAGTCAAAATCTGTATTTTGTGCTCTTTATTGATGATTTTACCAGAATGTGTTGGGTGTATTTTATGAGGAACAAGTCAGATGTGTTTCAAGTGTTTAAGAAATTCAAAGTAATTGTTGAAGCTCAATCAGGTTGCAAAATTCAAGTGTTGAGATCTGATAATGGTAAGGAGTATACCTCCAAGATGTTTGATCAGTTTTGTGAAGAGAATGGTGTTCATCACCAGCTAACAGTTCCTTATACTCCACAGCAAAATGGAGTTGCAGAAAGGAAGAACAGATCAGTTATGGAAATGGCTAGATGTATGCTAGCAGAAAAAGGTTTACCAAAGAAGTTCTGGGCTGAAGCAGTTTATACTTCTGTTTACCTACAGAACAGATTATCAACTAAAGCTGTAAAAGATAAGACTCCAATTGAGGTTTGGAGTGGACTGAAACCCACAGCAAAACACCTCAAAGTGTTTGGCTCATTGTGTTATATTCATGTTCCAGATCAAAAGAGGAGTAAACTAGATAACAAGGCAGAAAAAGGGATATTTCTTGGCTATAGTTCCCAGTCAAAAGGATACAGGGTGTACAGCATAGAAACTGGAAAAATCTCAGTTTGTAGAGATGTTAAAATTGATGAAAATGCTCAATGGAACTGGGAGGAAACTCAGCCACAACAACGGTCTGTTCTTTTACCAATTGTGCAACAGACTACTCCAACAGCAACTCCTGAAATTCAGTCACATGTGACAGAATCAAGTTCATCAAATGATATTCCTTCTGAATCGTCTTCTAGTTCTAGTCCACCTCCTAGAGGAACTAGACCTTTGAATGAAGTCTATGAAAGATGCTATATGGCAATTGTTGAACCAAATAGCTATGTTGAAGCAGCTAAACACCCAAAATGGATTGATGCCATGGAAGAAGAAATGAAAATGATTCAGAAAAATCAAACTTGGAAGTTAGTACCAAGACCAACTGATAAGAAAGTGATTGGAGTGAAGTGGATTTACAAAGCTAAAGTGAATCCTGATGGGTCAATATACAAGTACAAAGCAAGACTTGTAGCAAAAGGCTTTGCTCAAGAATGTGGTGTTGATTATTTTGAGACATTTGCTCCGGTTGCAAGGCATGATACAATCAGGTTATTGATTGCATTGGCAGCTCAAAAGAGATGGAAAATTCATCAGCTGGATATTAAGTCAGCCTTTCTCAATGGTGAACTTGAAGAGGATATCTTTGTTGAACAACCTGAAGGATTTCAGTTAAGTTCAGATCCAGATTGTGTATGCAAGCTGAAAAAGGCCTTGTATGGATTGAAACAAGCCCCAAGAGCTTGGTACAGCCGAATTGATGGATATCTGTGTGGAAGTGGATTTAAAAGAAGTGAGAGTGAACATACACTCTATGTGAAGACAGATTCCTACTCAAAGGTTTTGATTATTTCTTTGTATGTGGATGATTTACTGATCACTGGTAATGATATGAAGGAAATTGAGTCATTTACTCATGAACTTGAGAAGGAATTTGAGATGACAAATTTGGGAGAAATGAAGTATTTTCTTGGCATTGAGATTCAGTAAAATTCTGATGGTATTTTTATCTCACAGCAAAAATATGCAACAAATATTTTGAAGAAGTTTAAGATGCTGAAGTGCAAACCAGTTGACACTCCATTAGCTATGAATACCAAGCTATCCAAAGAAGATGGAGATCAACCAACAAATGAGAAGGAATATAGAAGTCTTGTGGGAAGTTTATTGTACCTGACTGCAACAAGACCAGACTTGATGTATGCTGCTAGTTTATTGCCTAGATTCATGACCAATTCTTCACAAACACATTTTATTACTGCTAAGAGAGTTCTCAGATACATTAGAGGAACAATCAGTCATGGGATCAACTATGAAGGAGGAGTTGGATCAGATTTGTTGGGATATTCAGATAGTGATTGGGCTGGTTCCATTGATGATATGAGAAGCACTTCTGGATATTTATTTACACTTGGATCTGGTGCATTTTGTTGGAATTCAAAAAAGCAAGAAATTGTGGCACAATCAACGGCAGAGGCAGAATATGTAGCAGCATCAGGAGCAGTTAATCAGGCTGTTTGGTTAAGAAAAATCTTAAGTGATTTGCATCAAGTTCAAGCCAATCCTACTGCTATTATGGTTGACAATCAGTCTGCAATAGCAGTGGCTAAAAATTCAGTCAATCATGGTAGAACGAAGCATATAAAAGTGAAGTTTCATGCTATCAGACAAGCTGAGAAGGAAGGTGAAGTTAATCTACAATTTTGCCCTTCGAAAGCTCAATTGGCAGATCTGTTTACTAAGCCTCTTGCAAAGAGTCGTTTTGATGAGTTGAAGCATCAAATTGGAGTATTACATAAAAGCTTCAAGGAGGAGATTGAAGGATAATGAAGCTTTTATATAAAACTCACATTTTGACCATCATTTCCTCTACAGTAGAATGTATGGTAGATGTTATTTTATTTCCTTATTTTCAGCCTTGTTGTATTAGTTTATCATTTTCATTGTACTAGCTATCTGTGTAAAGCATGGTTGCTTGATGTGTAGATCAATCTATCAAGATCAAATTGGATATCAAAAAAAAACAGAGGACTTCTTTTCTTCTCTCGTTTTTCTTTGCTCCATTTCTGTTTTTCTTCTGTTTTTCTTTTTCATCTTCACCCATAAAGAAGATTGTTTGGCTCACCTCTACTCTCCAAATTTAGAGGTTATATTTGTTGGAACTAATTTACCAGGCTGATAGGAGCCAACAAAATCTTATATGTTTCTGTAATTAGATCGTCTCAGTCCCTCGCATGTTTAAATCGTTTTTGTTATTGATTTCTTGCGTGCTTTTCTGGTCTTCTTTCCTTACACTATTTATTTATAAGTCAATTTTTTGGGTGAATTTTATGGGCAATGTTAGGGTTATCTACTTGCCTCCTCTTTAGCTCAGAACCATGATTTTGCATTCATTTGGGATTCCAATAAAATTCCGTCCTTGATTTCCAATTTGAGTGTCTGAATCTCAACTAATCTAGCTACTGACTTCCTGTTTGTTGCCTTCCAACATATAAAGCTTCAAATTAGGGGCAAAGCCCAGTATGGTCCAGCGTGGGTACAGACCCGAACTTTTGGGCTCGAAATTTTTATTTTTTTTAGTTAGATGTTAATTTCCAGCCCAAGAAGGCCTAGCAGAATCCAAAAATGTGAAAACCTTCCCAGTTCCCACCCATTTGCAGTTTGCTCTCATTTCATTCCCAAATCCCCTCCCCTTCCCGTCTTCTCCATTTGGAGGGGCCAGTGGAGCCGCAGATTCAGTTCACTAGTCTCAAGTGCAACATGACCCTATCACCGACAAAATAGGTACAACTATTGCTTCCCTTCTTCACAATGCAGACAAAGATAACTTTATTGAGAGGGCTACAAAACTCGAGACGAAAGTTTTTATGGGTACATCTAATCTAGTTGATGATGAACTTTGGATGAAGACCCTAGAGAGTATATTTGATGTGATGGAATGTTCAGACGATAAGAAATTACGTCTTGCCATACTTTTATTGAAGGGATGAGCTGCTAATTGGTGAGCTTCGTTTCGATATAGATATCCAGATCATAGTATTATCAATTGGACTATTTTCAGGGAATCTTTCTATGAAACATACTATCCTCAATTTTATCGTGATACGAAACATAATGATTTTTTAAGACTGGTTCAAGGGTCCATGTCGGTTGCTGAATAACATGTAAAGTTTGTAAAACTATCCAAGTATGCTAGTGCATTGGTTGTTGATGAGAGAGATAGGTATAGACGGTTCGAACAAAGATTGAGAGGGCATCAAAATTTAAGTATGTTGGTAGAGGCAGCACTGAGTGTTGAGACAACCATTCGAGAAGGTGATAATCAAGGAGCACATATGACCTTTTGAGGTGGTAGCAGTTACATAGGAACTTTATGAGAAATGTCTAAGAGGAACAGAAAAAGATTTTGGCTAGGTGTCACTAACTCTGGCTGTTTTAATTGAAAGTCTCGGAGTTCTAGTCTAGTCAGGGATCAGGTATAGTCAGAGTTTTGTACAGCAGTCGGTGGAGAGTCATTCTCATGTTCAAGGTTCTACACAGAGACTTCAGAGAGCTAGACAGAATGAGGGTTCTGATCACCATAGCTTTCCATAGTGCCAATCTTGTGGGAGGTTTCATCCAGGTGAGTGCCTTAGAGGAGCTGGAGTTTGTTACCAGTGTGGTCAGATGGGACACATAAGGAAAGATTGTCCAGCCCGATCTCAACAGATTGGAGTATCTCATATAGTATTTTCTTAGTCAGGGATCAGTAGGCAGACAAAATCAATATCAAAGAGCTACATCAACGGGGTCGATGGGGAGCACACAACCCAATGTTGCTAAGGGCAGTGCTTCTAGACAAGGAGCTCAGACGGGTAGATCTAAGACTCAGGGCAAAGTGTTTGCTATGACCCAGCAAGAGGCAGAGGAGTCACCAGATATGATAGTTGGTATGTTATTTATTTTTGGTAGAAATGCTCATTCTTTAATTGATTTGGGTGCTACACATTCCTTTATTTCTCATGCACTTGCTAGCTATGCTGATAAGATGCCAGAGCCTTTAGACAGTAAATTGATAATAGCGACTCATGTATGGGATTCACTTTTAGCTAACCGGGTATACAAAGATTGTGGGATTAGAGTGAACAATCATGAGTTGAGAATAGATCTAATTCCACTCAATATTCGTGATTTTGATGTTATTTTGGGATAGACTTTCTATCTAATCATCATGCTTTGGTTCAGGGGCAGAGCTAAGATTTTTTGTTTAGGAGGTACAACTTATCAATGTTCAACATCAAGTTTTTGTCAAGGAGATTCTATATTCACTGTTTTGGCTAGATATTTTGGGGACCTCTTTTTCCAAACAAACAGTCATGGAGAAGTCGATGCATCATTGAATCTATTCTAATTCGTAATTATCCACTGAATTTTGATATAGATAGAATGTAGTCGAGTTTGAAAGCTGGTGCATTTATTGAAATTACATCTCTTACTTAACTTGTACAAGAAAATAAAAGCTCTCAATCAAACATTAACATGGCTTTCATTCTAAACAGCGAACAAATAGTCTATTTATTAAAAGTATTAAAAAGATCGAACCGTATCACACAATATTTTAGGATTGATATACTCAAACGAATCTCACCTTCCAAAGGCAAATCAATTCATTGGCACCTAGAAATAGCACAACCAACTTCGAATTCTATAGACAAACGCCATGAAGGACCAATTTGAATTTTCTACTCCTCATCTAACCCAGATTTGTCTTAGTCCACAAGCATTGATTTTTTAGCCCCATTTAATAGACGTGAATCTTTTATCTTTGTATATGTTTCCAATTTCAATTCAATAATACCCAAATTTCAACAATACCCCATTTTCAATTCATAACAGACTAAGTGACTAACGGGTTACAGTTGAATCTCTACACCACCAGAAGTACACAATAGCAAAAAATAATTCTATACGTAAAGGAAAATAAATAAGATTTCCTTCCATTCATCAAGTAAGTAAACTCAGTGTAGGTTATAAATCTAACACTGATTTCAACTTACATGTTCTAGAAAAAGGAGAATTACCAATTTACAATATAAGCGAGAATGCGAGATAGAAATTCGTCAACAATAAGTAATTAAATTGTAAAATAAAAGTATCGAGCTTAGTAGCTTAGGGAGATAGATGATTCTCTAGAGACGTAAGGTCGGCGGGTGCTTCACAGTTCACAATCGGGTGCGAACAAGGACGGAGTGAAAGTATCGAGATTCGAGCATACGGGACAGGTTAGCCATGAAATAGAATAGTCAACGGGATGGAGCCACAAGGAATTGAGATTGATGATCGGAGAAGGCGGAGGACTAGAGACGATGCGGAGGCTGCACAATCGTAAATGGAGAAGACGATGGGACTTGTGAATGAAATGGGAGCAAACTGCAGATGGGTGGGAACTGGGAAAGTTTTCACATTTTTGGATTGGGTTAGGCCTTTCTTCTTGGGCTGGAAATTAACATCTAACTAAAAAAATTTTGAGCCCAATAGTTCAGTGTGGCCCTGTGCCCGCACTAGACCATACTGGGCTCCGCCCCTGCTTCAGTTGATTGTTTTCGCAAGGAAGTGGTATTTGAAGTCCAGGAAAACTTGAAATTGTTCTCACTGGAAAGTGCTAAATTTTGTCATCTTGTGTGATATTTGCCATGGATGTCAGGATAATGCTAAAAAAGGATTGTCAAACATATTTAGCTTATGTGATTGATACTAAGATCACTAAGCTGGAAATTGACGATATATTAGTTGTGCGAGATTTTCGTGGTATCTTTTCAGAAGACCTTCAGGGATTACTCCCAGACAGCGAGATCGGGTTCTCTATTGATTTGATCCCCGGGACAACACCTATTTCATAGGTACCTTATCGGATGGCTCAGAAAGAGTTGAAGGAACTAAAGGTACAATTACAAGAGTTAGTTGATAAGGGTTTCATTAGACCCAGTGTATCCTCATGGAGAGCATCAGTTTTATTTGTGAAGAAGAAAGTGAAAGCCCAAGATTGGCTAACCAAGAGGGGGTGAATTGGTTTTTAAAACTTTTTCGATAACAATACAAGATTTAAAACAAAAGTTTACACAAATGATAATAGAACAATTTAAATGCAAATAGACACGTAGGTAATGAGATTGCACAAAGTAATAGTGTTAAGTAAAGAGTTAGAGAGTGCAAACGATATAGTATGGAGGTTCGATCCAACGTAATGTTCTACGTCTCCCGTTACCAAGCTCTTCGTCATGAGCAAGGCCTTTTCACTATGTTGATTGACTTGTGGTGCAATCAAACCCTTTACAAAGCTTCCGGTGACTTACAACCAAGGAGCACCGATCCTTTTACAATATTGAGCTTTTCGGGACCTCAACACGACCCACAATTTCAAAATGAATATACAAGTGATAAATTCTCTTCTTGATGAATGATTGAATCAAGATTGATAACAAGAAGAGAAGAGGCAAATACCTCAATAGATGGCAATGAGTTTAGCTCAAAGTTTTGATATAAAAAACTTTTTGATGAACAAAGGATTTTTGACAAATTAATCACTCAAAAGTTTTTCAAAGATTTAATGCTTTTAATCTCTTTAAAGATAAACAATAAGGTAGTTGAGATCAATAAAGGCCTCACTTTAATGCTCAAGAATTGTTTTTTCAAGTGAAGGAATAGTGAAGTATTTATAGCTCTCAAACAGTCAGAAAATCTATTTTACCGAACGCACTTTACCGACGTCCGGTACAGTACCGGACGATCAAATAGCCATTAATTTTGTCAGAAAATTGGACCATTGAAAAAATGACCGTTGTGGTAAAAAAAAGAACATACCGGACGTCCGGTACGACCTCTTTGGCCCGAAACGTCCTTCTTTTTAGAATTCTTCAAATGTGAGTGCTAGAAGGACGTTTTAAGATGTTTTTCAAAATATTTGTTGTATTTAAAAATACTTGTTTCGAATTTTTTACCTTTGAAAACATATGTTTCGAATAAAAACATTTTTATCGTAAGTTTGTAGCGAATCAAAATTTTAAGCTTTGTCACAATGCATTGCCAAGTATTAAAATATATTACCTTTACATATAATCATGGAAATGTCTAATTACTTAGTTTGAATCTCTTGATGCGTAAAGCTCAATCAGTATTTCGATTTGTAGTATTTCGATTTGTATCTCGATATTAATGTAGGCAATTCTTGCGGGATTTGCAACATCCTTCTTCAAGGCATCGATTGTTTGACGCTTGCTTTCATTTGGGCTTGTGTGCAAATTGCTTGATCTCGAACTTTGTGCTATCGAATACATTCAAGTACAATAATTGCTATGGCCACTTAAAATCAATTTGTTAGTAATAAACATGATTTGTTTGTGATAATCAAAACGAGACGTCAACTATAGGTCAACAGAAAGATGTCACAATGAGATTATGTATTGACTATAGACAGTTGAATAAGGTGACTATTCGCAATAAGTACCCTCTACCCCACATTGCTGATTTGTTTGATCAACTTTGAGGTGCCTCGGTATTTTCTAAGATTAATTTGCTTTTGGGGTATCATTAGCTCAGAATTAGAGACAATAATGTACCAAAGATTGCTTTCGGGTCTCGATGTGGCCATTATGAATTTTTGGTGATGCTGTTTGGATTAACTAATGCCCCGACTGTATTTATGGACTTCATGAATAGGGTGCTTCACCCATATTTAAACAAATTTGTGATTGTTTCTATTGATGATATATTGGTTTATTATCGCAATCGTGATGAGCATGCCGAGCATTTGAGAATTATTTTGTAGACTTTGCTAGATAAGCAATTGTACACTAAGTTTAGCAAATGTAAATTTTGGCTGAATAAAGTTGTGTTTCTAAGCCATGTTATCTCTGCAGAAGGTATATATAGATCCTGTAAAAATAGATGCGGTGATGAAATGGGAACGCCTTACTAAAGTGTTAGAGATACAGAGTTTCCTTGGACTAGTAGGTTATTATCATTGATTTATAGAGAGATTATCCAAAATTGCCCTTCCCTTGATCAGTTTGACTCGGCAAGACTCTAAATTCATGTGGACTGAGCAATGCGAGAAGAGTTTTCAAGAATTGAAGAATAGATTGGCTTATGCTCATGTACTTACTCTTCCTTCACCAGGTGAAGAGTTTGCAGTGTATAATGATGCTTCACGTGAAGGTTTGGGTTGTGTGTTGATGCAAAATGGAAAGGTTATAGCTTATGTTTCAAGGCAATTGAAGAAGCATAAGTTGAACTACCCAACACATGATTTGGAGTTAGCTACAATGGTGTTGGCACTGAAGATTTGGAGACATTGCCCCTGTTTAAAACACATTATTTTTCTCATTATCATTCTTCTACTATTTTCAACCACACATTCTTCAATAAAATAATATTTTCCATCACATCAATAATTTTTCCTTCATTTTCAACCACATATTCCCCATCACATCAACAGTAAAAATGCATTCTTCCTCCCAAAATATGCATCAAACAAGCTCATTATCTCTATGGTGAGAAATGTCAAATATTTAATGATCATAAGAGTTTTAAGTATATCTTTAATTAGAAGGAACTGAATTGGAGACAAAGAATATGGTTAGAGTTGATAAAGGACTATGATTGTAAGATTGACTACCATCCGGGGAAAATGTGGTTGCAGATTCTCTTAGCAGAAAGACTAGTTCTTCCTCTCAATCCAATGCAGTATATGCTGCTTTGTTTTGCGAGTTCAAGAAGTTGCATGCTCAGTTGTCAGCTACTACTTCAGGGGTGGTATTAGCTCATTTTCAGGTAAGACCTACTTTGATTGATAAGGTTATAGAAGCTCAATCTCAAGACTTGACATAAAAAATATTCAAAGCAAAAGTGAGTGTTGGATTAGAACAGATTATGTGATAAGAGATGATGATGCATTGGCTATGGGTAATAGATTATGCATTCCAAATATTCCAGAATTGAAAAAGGAGATCTTAGAAGAGGCACATAATTCTATTTATGCTATGCATCCAGGTAGTATTAAAATGTATCACACATTGAAAGATCATTATTGGTAGCTAGGTATGAAAAGAGAGATAGGTAATTTTGTATCCAAATGTCGATGTGTCAGCAGGTAAAATTGGATCTTCAAAATATAGCATGACATTTATACCCATTACCTATTCCAGAATGGAAATGAGAGAACATTACTATGGACTTTTTATTTGGTCTTCCTCGTACTCAGAATAGTCATGATGATGTTTGGGTTATTGTCTATCGTCTGACTAAGACTGCCAGGTTTTCTGTCGATTAAAGCTACTTATTCTTTAAATAAGTTAGCAAAGTTATATGTGGATGAGATAGTAAGCTTATATGGTGCTCCAGTATCTATTGTATCTGATAAAGATCATCGGTTTACATCCAAATTTTGGCCTAGTTTGTAGGGATCCATGGGTACTAAGCTACATTTTAGTACAACTTTTCATCCTCAGACAGATGGCTAGTCAGAGAGGACCATTCAGACTCTTAAGGATATGTCGAGGGCTTGTGTTTTGGAGTTCAAAGGTTGCTGGGATACTCATCTGTCTTTGATGGAGTTTGCTTACAATAACAGTTGCCACTCCAGTATAGAAATGGCTCCTTTTGAAGCTTTATATGGTAGAAAGTGCAGAACGCCAATATGTTGAGATGAAGTTGGTGAAAGAAAGTTAGTAGACCCTAAATTGGTTCAAATGGCTTAAGAAAATGTGAAATTCATTATAGAAAATTAAAAAATAGCACAAGACAGACAGAAAAGTTATGCAGATATGCACAGGAAAGATCTTGAATTTGTAGTTGGAGATAAAAGATTTTTGAAATTGTCACCTTGGAAAGGGGTGTTGAGATTTGACAAACGAAGAAAGTTGAGTCCACGATTTATTGGACCTTATCAGATACTTGAATGGATTGGCCTGATTACGTATTAATTAGATTTTCCAGATGAGTTATCCAAAATCCATGATGTTTTTCATGTTTCTATGCTTCGCAAATACATCGCAGATGCTTTTCATGTGCTAGAGTCTCAGCCAATTCAGTTGAAGGAAAATTTGACATATATAGAAGAGCTAGTGAGAATTATTGACACAAATGTACAAATTCAGTGAAACCAGACAATTTTACTTGTCAATGTACTTTGGAAGAATCAGACGATAAAAGAAGCTATATGGAAAAATGAAGACTAGATGCGTGCACAATATCCTCATCTATTTGTGGATTAGTCAGATGTCAATCGAATTTCAAGGACAAAATTATTTTAAGAAGGTAAAATTGTTACAAACTCATTTTAATTAGTCAAAGTCCAAGGTGAAATTGTCAAAGTCAAGATCAAATAGGGACTTACTTGGAATAAATTACTTTCTTGGGGTTTATTTTATAATTGGAAATATACGAGGGTTAGGATGGATTAAATTTGAAGTGGGTGACTTACTCATTTATCACTGGAAGTTGGAGGACTAACTTTGGAGAAAGTCCAATCACTTAGCATTTTTAAAACCCATTTCTTTTCCTTTTCACCACCATTCACACAGAGGCAGGAAACCGAAACGGTCAGAGAGAAATAGATAGAAAAAGGAAGGAAAAAGGGTAAAGAAGGGAATTGAGGTAGTTCAAGCCTACTCTTTATTTTCCATTCTCTTTATTTTCTTCAAGACTAGAGGTAAATTTCATACTAAAGTTGCTAGGGTTTAAATTGTTGTTTTAACTTTCAGATTAAGTGGAAGGAGACTCAAGTTATTTGATTGAGAAACTTTCAATTGGATTAAGGTAAGCTATACCGTCTTAACAAACCCTAGAATTTTAATTGGGTTCTTTGGTATTGATTGTTTGAGAAATGATTGTTTTGATAGAACACTCACTTGAAAGAATGTATTGATGGAATAAGATGTAAACTTAATTGGTGGAAGTACGATTTCAAGTTGTCACTAGATAGAAGATGGATAATTATTTATATGACTAGGATAGAAGTAATTTTGATAAATTACATGCTAGTGAAGGAACTAGAAAGTGTAATTAGTTCCAATTGATTAAAGATATAATTTGGGAGATTTAGTCAAGTATCGAGAAAACTAGTTAAAGTATTATAGCATTAGATCTTAAATTGGTTATTCATGTCATATTTCAGGTGGCGACGAGCAGATTTGGAACGTTTATCAGCCAGTCTAGCTTGTAGCTCGTACTCTGTAAGTGAAAAAGCTTATTTTTCAGAAATAAATAATTATTAAATTTACATCATATCAAAAATTTAATTATTCCATATATTTGATTTGAAATCATGATTTCGAAAATTAAACGGATTTTGTTAGTCATTTCTTTTTTTAAAAGTTAAATTAGTTCATTTAAATCATTCATCTCGCATGTTATATTCATATTACGTATTTTAGCATGTTTAAAGTTATTTTAACCACCAGAAAGTACCCAGGTGCTCTAGTATAAATGTGTTTTCAGAGTGTATAACTTCATATGGTTATGTTACCCGATCTGCACTAGCGTGAATGTGTTTTCACAGTGTATGATCAATTATGTATTTTCACAGTGTATGACCAGATTATCAGAGGTCTTTGGGACCCACTCTTGTACACACTAGGCTTTGGGTAGTGTACTGGGATGATTAGCCTTTGGGGCAGTTATGCGTACGTATGACCAGATTATCATATTATCATATTTGAATGGCTTTACCTTGTATATTGAGATTACTCTGCACATGTGTAAGGTTATTCATTTGGTACTTATTGGTGTGACTTTTCAGTATATTATATTATGTTTATTCAGTTGTAGATTCGCAGATTTTTAGATATCAGATACTAGTTCTTTTCAGAATAAAAGAGTAAAAATTATATAATTTAGCATGTTTCAGTTCTAAAACAGAAGATCAGGATTTAGATTTCTTAAAGCTGTGAGAAATAAAATCAGATTTTTCAGTAAATATGTATAAATGGAAAAAGTACATGTATTTGCGAACTATCCACTCACTGAGTTACGAGCTCATATATTTTGTCATGTTTTTCCTATCAGGAGGTCGCTGAATTTGAGATACCCGGAAAGCCTACTGAAGTCAAGAGCCCGGTTAACCATCACTTAGTTGCACGATCTTAATCATATCATAGTATGTAATGCATTGTGGACATGTTGTTTTGTTGATATGCACTGCGTCGAATGATTGTTACAATTAATGTAATGCATGCTTGTGGACATGATGTTTTGTAGTAGAAGTACTCAGTCTAGTTTAGTTTCATTTTATTTTAGTTGTGGTGGTATTGGTGGAACTCGTGGTTCCCAAAATATTTGGTGTGGATATTTATGAGTTTTTGTTGAATTTTAGGTTGGTTTTGTCAAATTTACAGGGGAGATTCTGCCAAAACATCTACAAAAATATTGTAGTCTTAGAATAGTCAATCAGTCATAGAACAGTCTATGTGGTTTTGGTGGTGGGTCCAACATCTAGTGAAATTCATCATTGGCGCATGCCACGTCTGGTCCACTAGGGTAACTCGAGACTCGATCCAAAGAGTTTCAATTGTGTTTAAATGCTTACATTTAGAAAGTCTTGAACTTAAATATGATAATCTTCTTCATGTTCTTTAATCCCAATCAAATCATGCTCCGTGGAAGCTTTGTAATGCCTCGAAAATTTTCATAGTATAGAATGTAATTTTGTATGCTATATTTTAATGTTTTGAAAAGTTAGGGACTAGAATGATATGTAGCAATTTCAATTTTTATTTGGGTCATATATTTATATTTTTGACTGAGTACGATAAGTATATGAATATTAGGCTCGTTGGATAAATTGTAATTAATAATGGATTTTAGGCTCGAGAAAAAGTTAATTTGGATTAACAGAGCCCAAGTTTCGAAGTCGAAAGAAGTAACCTTAAGATGTATTCTATATTTAATGAATAAGGTTGCACACGTGTACATGCAATTTCTCTTGTTGTATATTATACTAGTTTCCATATAATTAGTTTTGTATTGTGTTTGTAAAAATAATAATAATAATAATAAAAAGGAAAGTGTGCCACGTGTATGATGTGTTTGTTTTTTTTTTTTTTATTCCATTTTACGTTTTTAGGTTGTGGTTGATTTGACATGTGTGAGAATCCTAAAGTGATAAGATTCGGTCAAAATTTAGTTTCAAATATTCCAATCCATTACCCTATCCAACTCTCACACGTTTCTAATATGCAACAACTTCTTTTAGAGTTTAGGTTATTATTACCTAGGTGCTTATAGGTGTATGATACAATCAAAATATACTTTTAAGCACGGTACACAAGCAGTAAAATAGTTGGAACGTGATTTTGAGTTTTTTTCTCATTTTTCAAGAACTCATTTAATTCAACGAGGTGCAGTTGATTTATTTCGTTTAAATTATTTTTCTTTCATGTTGACGAAATTTTATACTTGTGAAATTAAAAAAATATGATATGATATTCTATGATATGATGATATGGCCATTCTGGTACAAGCGATATGATATGTTATGAGCTCTTACTGGTTTCTAAAGATATGATGACGGTATGACTTTTCTTGATGTATGATTTAAATATTTTATTCGGAATTGTACCATGTTTTAAGTCCTACTGAGTATTCCCATGTACTCATTCTTTTCTCTACTTCTCATAGGTTAGATCGGGTCGTTGGTCAATGGGCGATGAAATGCAGTCATGGTGCCTAGATTTTTAATACTAAAGAGAAATAATTCAGTGTAATATGTCTTGACCTATTTTATTTCCAGCTTTACTTTAGTTTTACTATTATTTTGACTTTTTGGGATTTGGAAACATGATTATTACATTATGTGTTATGTGAATTTATGGAACCAATATTTTATTTGTTGGCTGTTACGTAAATAAAATGATGCATGATTTCCTCACATGAAAATGTATTTTGGAAGTTAGTATAGGAAGTAGTTTATTAAAAACTGGTGTTGACATCACTGATCATGATACTTTGGAATTATTGTCAAATTTGCATGAGTAGGTGCATGCATAGAGAATATAAAATATGGAATTCACTTTTTTTTTTCAATTTACTTTTCTGTTAAATTTTTGAGAGTTGCTTTATGTGAGATTTAAAATTATAAAGTTATATATTTATGTTATAGCAATTAAAATATTGCAGTCACAAAAAAGGGGGGGTCTTTGTTTCTAAGGATAAAGGATTTGAAAATTTTCATGTAATATCAAGTAAACTTTTGGTAGCGATTTAAAATTTGGGTCGTTACATTTTGGTATCATGGATGATGTTATATGAATATTGGACATTTCTTCTCTAATGTTACGTGTAATAAAATGTTTATTTGTTTAACCATTCCATGTTTAATGTTTGTTAAAAAAATTTATATTTCTTTGAAAATCTATGAACTTAAGAATAATGACAATTTAAAGTTATTAAATATGTGAATGATCGTTGGCACTCAACGACCACCAATCGACCCCCTCCAATGACTCTAAGGTATGTAAAGGGATAAGGAGAAGAATCTATTTAAATCTTTTGCATAACTTAAATCTTTTGAAATGCCTACATTTAAAATTCTTAAGACACACATTTGTTTTCTAGCTCAATTTATGATATGTATTACGATAATATACGTAAAACATGTTAGACTTAGTACTAGTATGTGACCGTGACTTAATATTAAATTCTTTAGGAAATGGCCCTACCTACCCACACGAATTTGATACGAGACTTATTGTGAGCAGTACAAGAGCTAAGCAAGCAGAATCAAGCACCTCCACCACAAAATGTACCGCCTCGTCAAAATGCACATCCATTTGTCCATGGAACTGTCTCAGTGGTTGAGTAGTTTAGTAAGTACAAATCTCCTACTTTCGACTGCAATTCTGACCCACTGCTGTTGAGGAGTCGATAAGAAGTCTGGAACACATATTCTGACATATTGCTTGTACGGATGCACAAAAGGTATTATGCACGGAATTTATGTTTGCTGAGGAGCTAGTCACTGGTGGAAATCCGTCTCACGTACTAGGATTGAGGAGCAGCAACATAACCTAACTTGGGAGCAATTTAAGGAGAAAGTAATGGCAAAGTACTTTCCACTGGCTTTGAGAGACTTTAATGAATCAGAGTTTCTGTAGCTCGGATAGGAAAACAAGTCTCTTATTGATTATGAGAGGTAGTTTGTGCAGTTCTCAAGGTATGCCCCACACTTGGTTGATACAGAAGTTAAGAAGATCAGGAGGTTCAAAAATGGACTTTGCCCGGAGATTAGCATGATCACTATGTCTTATCGTTTCACTTCATATCGTAAAATGTTGGAAAGGGCTCATGCTATTTCATATCAGATGACTACATTTGAGCAGTATACCCAACGGAGCAAAGAGTCATTGGGAAAGAGGAAGTGGAACGATCAAAGTAAGGATCGACGTAATTGACGTATTGGGAGTGTTACCCTTTGTCCTAAATGTAATAACCTCCACAGAGGTGAATGCTTACTTGGAAAGAACATGTACTTTCGGTGTGGTAACCCGAGACATATTGCTCTTAACTGTACAGAACCTCCAAAGAAGATGGATGATGATCAAGATAAGAACAAAAATGGGAAGGCTAGAGTCTTTGCACTGGATCAGCATGAGGCAGATCAGAATCCAAATGTGATGGCAGGTATTTTGTTTTTTCCATACATGCTTATGTTATTTTTAACTAATACCACACATTGCATTATCTCTGCCCCATGGTCGCTATGTCTAACACTATAAATTAGAAAAAAGATTCTGTTATTATCTGATGCAACTGCTTACATACTTTTTAACTTAGGAGCTACAAATTCTTTTATCTCTGCATCCTTTGTAGCTAAGTCAAACCTTATATGTGTGAAAACAAATATTGAATTAAAGGTTAGCATCCCTTCAGGAAGAACTCTTTGCACAAATAGATGACTAAGGCTATAAAGTTAGAGATTGACGGAAAATTACTAAAGGCGAACTTATACCTTTTGGAGATGAAAGATTTCGATGTTATCTTAGGCATGGATTGGTTAGGACTTAATCATACGACCATTCAATGTCACGAGAAAGAAGTATTGTTTAACAAACCAGGAGATTAAGAGTTCTATTTCTTTGGAGCAAAGATCAAGTCTCTACCTCAACTTGTATCAGTTATTTAAGCGGAGAAGATGTTGAGAAATGAGACGTGTCAAGGATTCCTAATTAATATCATCGGTTCCCAACATACAAAAAATGATTATTAATGATATTAACATTGTGCGAGACTTTGCAAATGTATTTCTAGAAGGTATTCCACAAGGCAGGCAAATTGAATTTACAATTGACTTGGTTCCCGGAGCTGCATTGGTATCTAAGGCCCCGTACCGAATGGCACTGAAAGAATTCCAAGAATTGAAGTTACATTTGGAGGAATTGCTGGAGAAAGGTTTCATTCGACCGCTTGTACCTCTTTGGGGTGATTCAGTACTTTTCGTAAAGAAGAAGGATGTGAGTATGCAAGTGTGTATTGACTATAGGGAGTTAAATCATCTTACTGTCAAAAATAGATACATATTGCCAAGAATAGAAGATTTATTTGACCAGTTAAGGGATACAACGGTGTTTTCAAAAATTGACTTGAGGTTGGGGTATCATCAGCTGAAGGTTAAGGCAAACGACATACAAAAACTGCCTTCAGGACTCGGTATGGACATTATGAATTCACTGTCATGCCTTTTGGTTTGACCAATGCTCCAGCTGTATTTATGGACCTAATGAACCGAGTGTTCCGTCAGTACCTAGACCAGTTTGTCATAGTATTTATTGACACATATTGGTGTACTCCAAAGATAAATAGCAACATGAGGAACAACTTCAAGTAGTACTTGAAACCTTGAGGAAAGGAAAATTGTATGCCAAATTCAAGAAGTGTGAATTTTAGCTCTATCAAGTGGGTTTTCTTGGTCACGTGGTTACCGCTTAAGGTATTGGGGTAGACCCAGTTAAGGTAGAAGTAGTAACAAATTGGCCTAGATCGACCAGTGTCCGTGATGTTTGTAGTTTCTTCAGATTGGTTGGCTATTATAGAAGATTTATTGAGGGCTTCTCAAAAATAGCGGGGCCAATTACTCTGCTGACAAGAAAGGGTATGAAGTTTCAATAGACAAAAAAATGTGAAAGATGTTTTCAAGAACTCAAGCAGAGATTAACTTCGGCTCTGTATTAACAATACCCGATGGCTCTGATGGATTTGTGATTTACACGGACTCCTCCAAGCAGGGTTTAGGCTATGTTTTGATGCAACATAGAAAGGAAGTTGCTTATGCCTCTAGACAATTGAAGCAGTATCAACAGAACTATCTGATACACGACATAGAAGTTGCAGCGATAGTTCACGCCTTAAAGATATGACGTCATTATCTATATAGTGAAAAGTGTGAAATCTATATAGACCACAAGAGCCTCAAATATTTCTTCACACAGAAGGAACTAAATATGAACAGAGGAGATGGTTGGAACTAGTGAAAAATTATGACTGTACAATTCAGTACCATCCGGGTAAGGCCAATGTAGTCGCAAATGCCTTAAGCGAGAACATGGGATCCCAGTTAGATATTTTACCCACGGTGCAGGAACATTTGATAAAAGACTTTGAAAAAATGAGGATAAGGATCACATCGCCGACTCAGACTATAACAAGAATAAAAGCGTTCATGATTCAACCTATACTTCAGGATCGACTCAAGGAAGCACAAGATAAGGATTCATTTCTACAGAAGATAAAGACTAAGGTTGGTACAAGCAAACGTATAAGGTTTGAAATATCTACAAATATTGCGCTGACTTTTAAAGAAAGGTTGTGTGTACCTAACGATGAAAGTATAAGAAATGAGATATTAGAAAAGGCTCACATCCAGGTTGTAACAAAAATGTATCGAGATCTTTGAGATACATTTTAGTGGAGAAACATGAAAAGATGAATTGGTCTATTTGTGAAGAAATGTATTGTCTGTCAGCAGGTCAAGGCAGAACATCAAAGGCCGTCAGGACTATTGAAACCGTTGGATATTCTAGAATGGAAATGGGAAGACATATCAATGGACTTTGTGGTAGGCCATCCGAGGTCAGCAAGTGGTCATAATGCTATTTGGGTAATAGTTGATCATCTGCGAAGTCAGCCCATGTTCTGCCAATGAAAGTAAATTTCAACATGGAGCAATTCGCACAATTATATATCAGAGAGATAGTCAGATTGCATAGAGTTCAAGTCACCATTGTTTCAAATAGAGACCCGAAGTTCACATCTAAATTTTGGTAAAGTATGCATGCAGCCATGGGGACAAAATTGAAATTTAGTACTGCTTATCATCCTCGGACAAATGGACAGTCAGAAAGAACCATTCAAACTCTTGAAAATATGTTGAGGGCATGTATTTTGGATCTTAGCGGTAATTGGGAGACACACCTGCCGTTAGTAGAGTTTGCTTAGAACAATAGCTTTCAGGCTACTATAGGTATGACCTCATATGAAGATCTTTACAGTAGGAAGTGTAGGTCTTCTATACATATTGGGATGAGGTCGGAAAAAACCGAATTTTAGGTCCTTAAATCATTGAACGAACAATTGAGGCAGTTGACAAGATTAGAACTAGAATAAAAATAGCACGAGACTGACAGAAAAGTTATGCTGATGGTAGAAGAAAGGACTTAGAGTTTGGTGTGGGCGACAAAGTTTTTCTCAAAGTAGCCCCCATGAAGGGTGTATTGAGATTCGGTAAGAAAGGAAAGCTGAGACCGTGATTTATTGGACCTTTCAAAATTCTAGAAAGGATTAGTGTTTTGGCTTACCGGCTTGCCTTACCACTTGAACTTGCAGCAGTGTGTAACGTGTTCCATGTATCAATGCTTAGAAGATATGTTTATGTTCCCAATCATATGGTACATTATCAAACAATGGAGATATAGAAAAACTTATCACATGAAGAAATTTTGACAACGATTTTAGATAGAAAAGTGCATCAACTCAAAAACAGACAAATTCCCTTAGTCAAGGTCCAATAGTGAAATCATGGACTTGATGAGGCCACTTTGGAAAAAGAAGAAGAGCTTAAAATCAAGTATCAAAAGCTCTTCAATTAGTCAAAGTAAAATTTCACGGAAATATTTTATGGGGGGAAATTGTAATGCCCCGAAAAATTTCATAGTATAGAATTTAATTTTGTATGCTATATTTTAATTTTTTGAAAAGTTAGGGACTAGAATGATATATAGCAATTTCAATTTTTATTTGGGTCATATATTTATATTTTTGACTGAGTATGATAAGTATATGAATATTAGGCTCATTGAATATATCGTAATTAATTATGCATTTTAGGCTCGAGAAAAAAGTTAATTTGGATTAACAGAGCCAAGTTATCGAAGTCGAAAGAATTAGCCTTAAAATGTATTCTATAATTAATGAATAAGGTTGCACACGTATAGACACAATTTTGTCTTGTATATTATATTAGTTTCCATATAATTAGTTTTGTATTGTGTTTGTAAAAAAAAAAAAATAATAATAATAAAAAAAGAGTGCCACGTGTATGATGTGTTTGTTTTGTTTTATTTTATTTTATGTTATATTTTTGGGCTATAGTTGATTTAACATGTGTGGGAATCCTAAAGTGATAAGATTTGGTCAAAATTTTTGCCCTGTTTGATAGGCAAGGAGTTCCTTGGGAAATGGAAACCATTTTCCATCTTCTCACTTTTCCCCTGTTTGATGAACAAAATTTGCCTTGGAATTCATGTTCTCTATTTTCCTTCATGCACCATCTTTTCGCACATTTCAATGAAAATGCTTTCCTTTGGTTTTGTTGGAAATTCATTTTCCAGCTTTTCAATTTTTTATTTTTTATTTTTATTTATTTATTTATTTTATTTTTGTTGACAATTGAAAAAAACTCTAGACACAATGATAAAAAAATTTATTACTTTTATTGACTATTTCCATGAAAAATAAAGCCAAACGAATGATATTCGGTAGGGTAAATTTTTAATTTTTTTTATTTTTTTTTTAATTTTTGGCAATGAGAACAAATTCTAGAGCTAATGGTAGAAACAATTATCACTTTAATGGACAATTTTCATGAAAAATGAAGTCAAACGAATACCAAACTTTCCACATTTTCCAGGTGAAAAATTATATCAATCAAACACAATTAATTACAATTTTCAGTAAAACAAATTTTAGGCAATTCAATTCTCAGTAAAACATTTTCTTTCCACCAATTTTCTACATTTACAATCAAACGGACCCTTAGTTTCAAATATTCCTATCCATTATTCTATCCCACTCACACACGTTTTCTACTATGCACCAACTTCTTTTAAAGTTTAGGTTATTATTATTTAGGTACTTACAGGTGTATTATACAATCAAAATATACTTTTATGCACGGTATACAAGTAGTAAAATAGTTGGAACGTGATTTTGAGGTTTTTTTCATCTTTCAAGAACTCATTTAATTCAACGAGATGCAGTTGATTTATCCTGTTTAAATTATTTTTCTTTTATATTGACGAAATTTAATACTTGTGAAAGTAAAAAATATGATATGATACGATGATATGGCCATTCCGGTACAAATGACATGATATGTTATGAGCTCTTATTGGTTTCTAAATATATGATGACGGTATGATTTTTCTTAATGCATGATGTAAATATTTTATTCAGGATTGCACCATGTTTTTAAATCCTACTAAGTATTCCCATGTACTCGCCATTTTCTCTACTTCTCACAGGTTATATCGGGTCGTTGGTCGGCGGGCGATGAGGTGCAGTCGTGGTGCCGGTATTTTTAAAACTAAAGAGAAATAATTCGGTGTAATATGTCAAGACCTATTTTATTTCCAGCTATACTTTAGTTTTTTGACTTTTAGGGATTTGGAAACATGATTATTACGTTATGTGTTGTGTATAGTGGAAAATAACACAGATATACGTATTGAGGAATGTGTGAAATATTTTTCCAATATATCATTCCAATCATTTGCTTGCTTAAATACAAGATGACCTATACATACACAAGTATATACATGTAACAAACTAATGCTAAGAATTTACTCCTCTCTCTCTACGGTTTGTATAGGACAGTCATCCACTACTTTGCCAGCTTGGATAGAGTTAGTTGAGGCTGTTACAAAGAGGAATGGTCTAGAACTTCAGCCCATGTGCAGGGCTTATTCCTTTCTTCTTCAGTCCTTATTTTAGTATCTTTCAAACATTGGTCCTTGATGTTTCTTTCTTTAACACCTCCCCTCAAACTGGAAGTGGTTTTGAACACTCCCAGTTTGTCACAAAGATAGTTATGCCGTGAATGATTTAGAGGTTTAGTAAGTATGTCGGCTACCTGGTCAGCTGTAGGAACATATTGAATTATGAGTTGCTTTTCGAGTACCTTGTCACGAACAAAGTGCACATCAAGTTCGATGTGTTTCGTTCGTGCATGATACACCGGGTTTGAAGCTAGAGCGCTTGCTCCTAAGTTGTCACACCACACCTTTGGAATTCCTGCATGTGGTATGTTCAATTCTTGTAGAAACGACTGCACCCAAGTTATTTCAGCTGTGACATGAGCCAGTGCCCTGTATTCTGCCTCAGTACTGGACCTTGACACCACTGGCTGTTTCTTAGAAGACCATGAAATCAAACTTTCACCTAAATAAACACAATATCCCATAGTTGATCTCCTATCATCTGGACAGGCTGCCCAGTCTGCATCCCCAAATGCATTAATACTGAGTTCCCGTGTTCCTTGAATAATTAAGCCAAGGTCAAGTGTTCCTTTTACATATCTAAATAGTCTTTTCAATAGATCCCAGTGTACATCTGTTGGACTTTGTAAGAACTGGCTCACCCTGTTGACAGCAAAGGTAATATCTGGTCGTGTATGAGTTAGATATTGTAGTGCACCTACTGCACTTCTGAATTGAGAAGGGTTTTGCAGATTAGTTCCTTCATCCTTAGCTACAAGTTTACTTGCTGCCATGGGTGTAGCACTAGGCTTTAGATGCTCAAAGCCAAACCTTTTTAGAATCTCCGATGCATAACTTTTATGTGACATATGTAGACCAACTTCATTTCTGTAAAAATCAATGCCTAGGAACTTCTTTAGATTACCCATGTCCTTCAGTGTGAAGGATTTATTCAGCTTCTCAATGATTTCTTGCAGCCTTGCTTTTGAGTTTCCAGTGACTATAATATCATCAACGTACACCAGTAGAAAGATCGTTTGCTCTTTAGATGTTTGATAAAAGACCGAGTTATCAGCTTTGGACTGTTTGAACTCCCAACCTAGCAGGGTCATTCTCAAGCTATTATGCCAGGCTCTGGGAGACTGTTTCAAGCCATACAGGGCTTTGTTGAGCTTGCACACATGTGAAGGTTTGCCTTGATCCATGAATCCCTGTGGCTGCTCTAGGTAGACTGTTTCCTCAAGCTTCCCATTGAGAAATGCGTTATTGATATCTATTTGTCTAATCACCCAGCCTCTTGAAACAGCAAATGTGAGGATTATTTTCAAGGTTGGAGCCTTAGCCACCGGACTGAACGTCTCATAATAATCGATCCCTGGAGTTTGTGAGAAGCCCTTTGCAACCAATCCTGCCTTGTGTCTTATTACTTTTCCTTCTGAATCAGTTTTGTTCTTGAACACCCACTTGCTTCCAATGATTTTCATACCAGTTTCAATTGGTACCAGTGTCCAGGTTTGATTATTCATTAAAGCATTATACTCTTCGCTCATTGCTTTCTTCCACTTTTCATCTCCTAGAGCCTCAGTGACATTAGCTGGTTCTGTTTCTACTAATGGATTTGAGATGCCTGCAGCATAGACTTTCGGTTTAAAAATCCCATCTTTTGCTCTAGTAACCATGTGGTGCCCACTATTTTTTATAGTGTCAACAATATCTGTCTCATCAGATTCATTTCCTTCATGTCTTGTATTATCACTTTCATAGGCATCTTCTGGCAGGAAATTGTTTTCCACATCTTCCTGTGTCAGTTGTCTGTTCGACTCAATGTCATTCTCCATATTTCTTAGCTCTTCACTGCCTGTACTTTCAGAGGGAGTCTCTGCTGTAGGGGTAGCCAGAGGCTGTACAATACCAGTTGAGGAATTGTTTGGATGTTGGAAGGTTAAGTCAAAAAATGATTGATGTAGAGTTAGAGGTTGAACCCTGGGCAATGTGGTTTTGTCCAGGAAGCCTTTTTCAAATGGAAACTGATTCTCATCAAACACGACATGTCTGGATATATATATTCTGCCTAGGGGGTTCAAGCATTTATATCCTTTATGAGATGCACTAGGTCCGAGATAAACACATCTTTGGGTGTGGAAGTCAAACTTATGCTTTTGGTAGGGTCTTAGACACGGGTAACAGGCACATCCAAATACTTTCAGGTTTTGGTAATCAGTTTGCTGTTTGAGTAGAAGTTCAAATGGTGTTCTGTGTTTAAGGATTGATGTAGGCAACCTATTGATGAGATAGGTGGCTGTAAGGAAGGCTTCCCACCAATAGAACAATGGCATGTGTGCTTGTGCTAGTAGTGTTAGTCCTATTTCAGTGATATGGCTGTGTTTTCTCTCAGCACGGCCATTTTGTGGGGATGTATAGGGACACGAGAGTTTTAACTCAATGCCACAATTTGAGGCCAAACTATTTAATACTTTGTACTCCCCCCCCCCCCCCGAATCAGATTGTATAGCCTTTATTTTTCTATCAAATTGGTTCTCAACTAGTTTTTTAAAAGTTACAAAAGACTGCAGAACGTCTGATTTGTGTTTGAGGGGATAGATCCAAGTGTACCTAGTGCAATCATCAATGAAGGATACATAAAACCTAAACCCTGATGTAGAGTTAATAGGTGAGGGTCCCCAAACATCGGTATGGATTAGATCAAGAGGTTTGAGAGCATGATTTGATGATAAGTTAAATGGTAACGCATGTGATTTACCATATTGACAAGATTCACAGAATGGAAGTTCTTTGCTAATAAGTTTGGAATTGTTACAAGACTTGAAAACTTGACTCATTACAGAAATATTAGGATGTCCTAATCTTCTGTGCCACTTTTCAACTTCTGGCTGGACTCTTACAGATTTAGGCATTTGGTTTACGCATGAGTTGAGGCTGAATTCCAGGTTGCTGTCTGTTTGATAGATATTCTGTTTAGTGTCTGCTGGTTTGTTATTTGGATTCAACTGGTATAGTCCATCACTTAGCCTTCCTTGCATTAGAGTCTCCCTTGATTGCAGGTCCTTCACAACACAATAATTAGGGAAAAATTCAACAGAAACTTTGTTATCATTGGTTAATTTTGAAACACTGATGAGATTTTTCTTTATCCTGGGCACATGCAACAATTCTTTTAACGTCAATGATTTTTCATGATCAATTTCAAAGGATTTAGAACCAATATGAGAAATCTGTAAAGGTGTACCATTCCCAACAATCATTTTCTTCTTACCTCCATATTCCTTAGCTTCTGTGATGTTTTCCCTGTTTGAAGTAGTGTGGTGGCTTGCTCCTGAGTCGACATACCAAGCAGCATCTTCTATAGTGTGTGGATCAGCTATATAGGCAGAGGGCTGTGAACTCTGTGCATTGAATCTGTTACTCATTTGCTGATCATCATATCTGTTAAAACACCACTTAGCAGAGTGATTGTTCATTCCACATATTTGGCATGGACTTCGTGGTTCATTTGTTCTTCCAAACCTTCCCCTACCTCTGAACCTTCCTCTGTAGCTAGGACTTCTTCCTCCTCTATTATTTCTTCCACTAAAGGAATTCATCCTTTGAGAATTACTTTGAGTCAGATTAACAGAACCAAAGCTGTTTCTGATTTGATTTAGATACTCCATCCGGCTTTCAAAGGTCATGAGAATTGATGATAACTCATGCCATGTTATATGGTCTCTGCCATTTATTTGGACCACAATTGGTGTATACTCCTCATCAAGGCCTGTGAGCACTTGATTAACTAAATCACCATGATCAATTTTTTTTCCAGCTACCTCCAAGTTATCAGCCAACTGTTTGATTGTGTTCATGTATTGATCCATGGACATGGATCCTTTCCTCACTCTTTGTAACTCAGCAGTTAAGAAAGTTACCCTTGACTTATTGAGAATACCAAAGTTTTCGTTGATTGCTTTCCACAGTTTACTAGAGGTTTCACAGCCCATCACTCTCATGATTATCTATGATGACATCGACGAGTATAGCCATCCCATTAGTAGTTGGTCCACAGAAACCCATCTGCTATATTCAGGATTTGGCACCCTTTCCACTGTAACACCAGTCTCAGTGTTTGTTTGAGTGCTGATGGCCTCAGCCGGGCATTCCTTTGTACCCAACAAGTAGCCTTCCAAATTGTGACCTCTCACGATTGGCATTATGATGTTTTTCCAGAGGAGAAAATTGTTTTTATCTAACCTGACAGAGGGGACTTGAGTTAGATTCATTCCAAAGGGTGTACTGTTATTCATAAGGCCAGAGTTTTGGGAGGTGGAACTAGACTCCGAGCTTGGATTGGAATTGATGGTGGTCATTTTCTGATGCTCTGATACCAAGTGGAAAATAACACAGATATATGTATTGAGGAATGTATGAAATATTTTTCCAATATATCATTCCAATCATTTGCTTGCTTAAATACAAGATGACCTATACATACACAAGTATATACATGTAACAAACTAATGCTAAGAATTTACTCCTCTCTCTCTACGGTTTGTATAGGACAGTCATCCACTACTTTGCCAGCTTGGATAGAGTTAGTTGAGGCTGTTACAAAGAGGAATGGTCTAGAACTTCAGCCCATGTGCAGGGCTTATTCCTTTCTTCTTCAGTCCTTGTTTTAGTATCTTTCAAACATTGGCCCTTGATGTTTCTTTCTTTAACATGTATTTATGGAACCAATATTTTATTTGTTGGCTGTTACGTGAATAAAATGATGCATGATTTCGTCACATGAAAATGTATTTTGGAAGTTAGTATAGGAAGTAGATTATTTAAAACTTGTGTTGACATCACTGATCATGATTCTTTGGAATTATTGCCAAATTTGCATGAGTGGGTGCATGCATAGAGAATATAAAATATGAAATTCACTTTTTTTCAATTTACTTTTCTGTTAAATTTTTGAGAGTTGCTTTATGTAAGATTTAAATTTTTTTTATAAAGTTATATACTTATGTTAATTAGAGTAAATAAAATATTGCAGTAACAAAAAAAAAGGGGCGGGGGGTGGGGGGGGTCTTTGTTTCTAAGGACATAAATAAAGGATTTGAAAATTTTTATGTAATATTAAGTAAATTTTTGGTAGCAATTTAAAATTTGGATCGTTACAAGCTATGCTCAGTAAATCGCAAACATAATCTACATAGTTCACTCCTTTAACCACTCCTCGAGAATTTTTGATAACCAGGCATTAAAAATATCTTGGAATGGCAATATGCCCCTGATATCGTCCAAATGTGACAAAATTGCTCCCCAGAATAATTTATATGAGCAAGTTATGCTTAAGTGCTGATCTCTATGAAGGAACTCAATAATATCAGCAACTGCAAGAGAGGAGAATATGTTAGACTTCGCCATTTTTTGCTCCTTTCTGAAAATTGATTTATGAAAATATTTTGCTCACATTTCATTTTTTTTAACTTCTATTTACATCCAATCGATTTCTATCAATCTTTAATTATGGTTTTGTGGTATGAATCAGTTATTGCATATTTACAAATCAGTCCTCGAACTTTAGACTTCACCATTTTTTGCTCCTTGTAAGTTTATGTCCAATCTTCGAGTATCATTTAATAAACGAAATATACAATAATTTAGGCTATAATTTCTTAAAAAACTATTAAATGTCTATATTTTTAGACCAAAATAAGTGTATAAAACACACTTATCATGTACTATTTAGTCAACTCTATCATTCCACCGTACTATTCAAGTCATGATCACAAAAAGTTCTTCACTAACATCAAACAATACTTAAGATGATCATTTTCTGTATGATAGGGTCACAATCAGCTTATTCGCTGTTGTGTACTCAATGATGACATGGAAAAGCCTTTAGATTGCTGTCAATCATATGCATATGGAGGTCACTTTGGATAACCAAAACAACTGCAAAAGTTCTACATTCTGGTTTCTATTGGCCTACACTATTTTGAGATCCTCATGTATTGGTTCAAAAGTACAATAAATGTCGAAGGATAAGAAACGTCTCAAGGAAAAATGTAATTAACCTTAACAGTATTATGAAGGTGGAGTTATTTGATATTTGGGGCATTAATTTCATGGACCATTCCCATCCTCCTTTAGAAGTTAATATATTTTGACCACAGTTGATCATGTTCCAAATAGGTAAAAGCTGTGGCTTTGCTAAGAAATAATGGCCCAATTGTGGTTGGGTTTCTAAAGAAGAACATCTTCTCTCGATATAGCACTACTTGGGCTATTATTAGTGATGGTAGAAAGTATTTTTGCAACCAACGATTCAAAGTTTTCTTGTCTATGTATGGAGTCTAACATTGCATCTCAGCTCATTATCATCCGCAGTCTGTGGGCAAGTAGAAATCTCAAACTTGGAGTAAAAGAGTATCCTTGAAGCTACAATAAATGCATCTCAGTATAGATTGGTTCAAAAAATGGATGATGCGTTATGGGATTATTGCATGGCACTAAATTGCCTATTGGAATGTCTCCATGTCGTTTGGTATTTAGGAAGACATGTCATCTTCCAATTGTGTTAGAGCATAAATCATATTGAGTTGTGCACATCTAAAATTTTGATATGAAATTAATTAGGAAAAGTGGATGCTTCAACATAATCAAATTGATGAATTTCGGTTAGGAGCATAAAAGGGCATGATAAGTATGTTAAGAAGAGAGAATTTGAGGTTGGGCTAGGTGCTAAAGTTGCGTCACAGTTGTTGTATTTCCATAACACACAGTTGAGTTGGTTTTCCACGATGGTTTGAGGAAGTTTAAATTCAGCGGGCACCATTTGAAAGCTTATTGGGGAGGGAATTACTCCAACCAAAGTTTGTTGATAAGTGTATTTTATACACTAATTTAGGGTCCAAAAAAATATCGATATTTGGTAGTTATTTTGACAAAATATATTCTAAATTATCGTATTTTATGTTATATAGGTAAAACTCCATGGTTAAACGAGAAATCAACAAAAAAGAAGTGAAAATTGATAAAAAGGGCAAAATGTAAAGTTTTAGGACTAAATTGTAAATATTCAATAGTTGATTCAGACCACAAAATCATACTTTGAAGATTGCTATGAGACAATTGGATGAAATTATAACTCAAAAAGGAATGGAATATGATCAAAATCAATTCTCAATTGCACAAGTTATATTACACATTTATAGTCGAACATTGAAACCGATTTTTGGCATAGTATACGTCCGAATTGGAAAACTAATATTTCTATCCAAGTTCCAGCTCTTTGAGTTATCTTTCTAATGCACTTTTAATTGCATCAATCGAATATCAGGAGAGGAAGTTATGGCCAAAGTACTGACTGCTGTGCAGAGACCAAAAAATACACACACGAACACGACTTTCCTTATTCGATTAGAACTCTTTTGGAAATCAATTTGGACGTGATTTTTGACAAAATTTCGACTCCTACAAATATTGAACAGCATAATACATATGGAGAGCTCTCATGTACATATTATACTCCAATATTCATCAATTATTATCATCAAAAGAGGGAATTCATAACCAAGTGAAGATTCAGACTAATTTTTGGGCAAAGAAGAGAATGCGCAAGTGGAGATTCATCAATAAATCATTGAAAAGGTTCAAGATTTCAAAATTCATCTTCATCTTTATCATTAACTTTATAAAAAATCCAGGTTATATCTTTTCACTTAAATTTGATTTCTTGTAATTTCAATATGCTAGACTAGTTTTATACATTGCTAGGATGAGATGAACCATTGTTATGATATTTTTAGTTCTTAATTAATTATTTTGACTTTAATTTGATTTGATTTGTGGATGTTTATTATCATTTTTATCGTTCTTTTCAATTGCTTAATCACCAATTGAATTGTTAGTAAATTTTATTATTATCGAGAGAGACAATAGGGTTTAAGCACAATATAATAAACAATGTAAGGTTCGATAGAAGATAGAGATATACCACTATACTTTATATGGTTTCAATAGGTGTTCTAGCACTTGTTAATATTATCATATTTGCATCTTTCATCGAGAGATAGAAATGTCACATGAGGGGAATATATTTGATCGCTATCGAGAGAGGCTTTCAATTAAATTAGGAACATTGACCAAAATAAATAATTTCAAATTGTCACTTTAATTGTTACACTAAAAATGGAATAATAAAGGGATTCAACATCTTAGCAATGTATTTCACATATTTGATAAATACATTTACTTGCTTTTATTAGTTTAGCTGATAATTTAGGGATTAATTTAAAAAAATCACAAAAGTTGTTTGACATTCGATTAAAGTTGAAATTAATTTTAACTAGATCAAACACGCAGTTCTCGTGGGTTCGACACTCTATTCACTACTTTATTACTTGTTCACAATCCCGTTCACAAATCAAATGATTAAGTTTTTGGCGTTATTGCTAGGGACTATTGTGTTTAATTTGTTTTAATTAATTTTAATTTTAATTTGAATTTTTATTGTTTATTTATTTTTAATTTGATACCACTTTAATTAATTTTTGTTTTAACAATTTTTTTATTTACTTTCCTTTGTTTTCCTTTTTATATCGTTTAACTAAACTCCTACAGTTTTAACATATCTTGTATTAGTATTCTTTCATATTTATGCATGACTCTAACATTGGTAAAGTAACAAAATTATTGCAATGACATATCTGTACATGGATTGTCAAGATATGTTTGGAGGATATCTAAGTTGTGAAAATTGTTATGCGATGCATTGTACCGAAAAATGCTTGTTCTCTTACTCTAGTTTACACACACCGAAACTTCTGAGATTTCGGAAATATTTGATGTGTAGAAAATAAGCAATTGAAAATTTTGATGAAGAGTACATGCTCATAGGAGATTTTGTACCTAACAATTAGAATGAAGACATCAAACTTGTGGGAGATGGTCATCCCCTGTTGAATGAAAAGGTACTTGCAAAGTACTTTAAAGAACTTGCCAAGTTGGATGAAAATGATATGCTTATGGGAGATTGCATGTACTGGGAATGATTTAAACAATGGGGGTACAATCCATTTGAAGGAGCCAACATGACCAACTTCTCATTGTCTGTGGATCTAGATTATGAACCGATCATTTAACCCGAAGATATATCGACTATGGAAGAAGAGATTAAAGAGAACGACGAGTTGATCACAACGAATCAAATAAGGGTGTGGCAATCAATGAGAATGAAATGAACGTACATTTTTTCGACTTTATTGATTGTCCAAAAATTGATTTTGTGATTAAACCCGATGTATTGGTTTTTTGTTTTAGTGGAAGGAGGACAGTACCTCTGATATTTTATTAATATATCCTTACTTGTGGCGGAAGAATACCGTGATTACAAATGAAATCAAGAACGTCAATAAATGAAGAAGTACTACTTCCCTTACCTTGAAAGTAAAGAAAAATAGGAAGCAATAAAAAATGAGTACTACCTCCCTTACAAAAAGCATAATTGTAAGCAAAAATAAAAGTAAAAGAAAAGTTCAAATATTTAAACTCTAATACTGGGCAAACCATATTTGTCAATCTGAACAAGCGCCTTAATATGTTGTGGTAGGTCGGCTGGTCCATATTTCTGGTATCTACGATGATGTCAACCCTTAGAAGTAAGAGTATCTGCAACTTGGTTCCCCTCTCTAAAGATGTGGGAAACCATGTCTCCGTCAAAGGAAATAATATCTGCAATATGTCTAAGTATCTCTTGGATATGCTACGGTCTGCCACCTCTAGTGAATGGCCAGAGTCAAATCTACCTCAACCCAAATATCTGACAAACCAATATCTCTAGCCAGTAGTATCCCATCACGAATAGCCCTAATTTCCGCCACTAGTATCATACATTGTCCATATGAAGCTGAGAAGGCCTTGATACAGTTTCATGCGTGATCCCTGATGATAATTCCCTCACTCGTAAACCCTTTATTGATGCAACCATCGGTGTTGATCTTGATAAATTCAACTGATAGAGTGTGCCACCAAACCAAAGTAGGGCGAGGAGATGAAGGCAAAGTTAAAGAAATACCAAAAAGTGGAGCAAGCTGAATGTCGTCACACCAATGTAGCGGTCGGAATAATCCACCAATATGGAGGAATGATATCATACGATATACTCTCCAGATGATCCGTCTCTAGGTCCAAATAATCCAGAAAATCAATAGAGGAATAATGATGCGAGTATACCCAATCCTTGCAAATTATTCAGAATACTTCCATCTCAGAAATCTCTGTCTGACACTCTCTCTTGCACTCATGGTAATCTGAAATAAAGTCCCAAAATGTTGCCAAACATGATCTAAAATGCTGCTACCAGTAAAAATATGAGTTATGGTCTCAATCTTTGAAAAATACTGACATCGAGAAGCCATCTGATTGTATGTCCTTCTCTGGATAATGACATCAGCAGGTATAAGGTCATGTCATAATCTCCAACAGAAGAACGAAACGGTAGGAGGTATGATAGGGCTCCACAGTAGGCGAAATGAATCCTGCACTGATCTACTAGAGCGGATCAGCTGCCATGCTGATTTAGTGGTAAATCTACCATCTGATGTGGCCCTCCAGAAAATGCGATCCAAGACATCAAGACATAGTGGAATGGCCGCAATCTGCTCTGCTATAGCTACTGGAAGAGCCTGTAACAATCAACCAAAATCTCATCCAGTCTCATCGAAAAAGTCATGCACCCTCGCAGGTATGTGATGTCTGTGTGGAAAATTGGATGCCAATGTAGAATCACACATCCAACAATCATGCCAAAATAAGATTTGTCATATCCCAAGGTACTCGAAATGTGTGTCTCGACAGGAAAAGTGGATCAAAGTCAAATAAAGGAAAATGGGCAAGGCATCCAAAACCTTCTTTAGGTGCACGTGATTCAATTGCCAAAGTCGAGCTAAAGTTTATAAAAAAAACACTTGTTGGGAGGCAACTCAATTTTCTAACATGTTTATTTATTTTTCTTTCTGTATCGCATTGCATATAGATTTATTTTGATTATTAGTTTGCATTAGACTTAGACACGTTTCAATTTATAAGGTATCACCATCCTATCATGTTTCCCCTTAGGCCATTGAATTTATTATTAGTTATTTCGATTGTTTAGGCTACGTAACACATGTTCAAAGTTATTTAATATTTAATGTTTTACTTGACCGCTATGCAGGAACATGACGTCGAGGAATATTCAAACCAACATAGACCAAGAGGAAAGCATGATGAAGAAGATTGTCTAGTCATTAGACATAATGCCTCGCACTTTTAACAGAAAATTTGGGGAGCACCTTCTTCCTTTTCTTCCTCTTTCCCTTTTATTCTTATTTATGCTTTATGACATTGGGGACAATGTCAGTTTTAAGTTTGGGATGGGAAAAACTTTGAGTTTTTACTTTTTACTTTTCTTTGTGTGTTTGTTTTTCGTTATTGCTTTAATATATAATAGAAAAAAAGTGAAAATTTTCAACACCCAAAAAAAAAAATATTATATTTTCTTATTTTAGGTTATGTGCTTGTGTGGGTTAAATAGTGTAGCTGACAATGATGATTAAATTTGAGATTTGGTGTTGATTTATGAATTGTGGATAGGTTGTATACTAGACTGATTGAGACTTGACCTTGCAAAATTTGATATTATATGTGCACTAGAATTAATTTAGACAGTATGATGTTATGAGTTGATTCATATGTTGAATAGGTTGATAGATTGAACATAGTTTAGGGGTGATTTTGCTGTTGTAGGAAAATACGGATGTAGATAGGGATTTCATGTGTGAAAAAATTTCTGTGGATTGTATTAGATCAACGGATAAAACTTGACGAAAATCTTAAGTTGAAAGTTGGTTTGCCTAAATATGTGTTTAATAAGGGGCATTGCACTGATCAAGGCATAATTAAAATGAGGCATTTTCGGACATGATCAGTAGTCAATTCGGTTGTTTTGGATTGTTAATTTGCTACTTAATCAGATTTTGATGCTTTGACTATATTATTGAATTCAACATTTTTGAGTTATTTATAGATTGTGTTTTATGATAGTATATTAAATTTGTGATACTAGATTCGTTTACACATAACATTATTATTTTCTTTGTATATGTCTTTAATTTTTGTTCATTCTATTTTTAGGTACTTCCACATATATAATGTCTAATCTTAACATACATGAAGATCATGAGATAGAGATGGATGAAATTGAAGAAGATGAGAACGAAGAAGCATTATAAGAAACTATTAGGTATTCATGGATGGCAATTCAAGCAATTCTCTACGTGATAAATGATTATATAAATAATATGTACTGTGAATGTATTAAGCGTTCACTAACTAGGCGACAAAAAACTAGATATGGGTATGACTATATACATAAAATATTAAAGGAGGAAAGAGATAATGCTAATGTATGGAGGGCTACTATAGCAACTGATATGTGGAATGTTATTGGGAATGTTTGATTTTTTTATTTTTTTTAACATAACTAAATACAATTAAATTTTTTTGGTATTTTGATTATTTGTTAATCCATTTTATGTGACTTGAAAAAAAAATTATTTTATATGAGAAATCATTATTGTTGCTTTACATTTTCAATTATACGGGTTATGAATGATTTGGACACATAAGAAATTGTTTAAAATATTACATCATATATGCTTAATATTTTATTTTAAAATATAAAAGTCGCTAAAAGTCTCTAATAAAAGTCTACAGAAGTTCATGAAAGACTTTTATTAATTCTTACCAAATCCATAGAAATCACTTAAAAGTCCCCAAAATCCACAAAAGTTGCTCATTTAAAAAAGTCTCCAAAAGTCTTTAAAATTCTCAATTGAATATGCCCTCCTAGGTGTTCGATAAATTTCCTAAATAGAATTCTAGATTGAATGAAGGCACACATTTCACATGGGACTTAGTTTTCACATAGATGAACACCTCGAGACCATTACATTCATGTTTTAGCATGGTTTTCTAAAAATTGCGTCGTTTTTAGCTTGTGGTACTCCACATTGCGTTCCATGCATTTGGCCCCCATTTTCCGCTCCGTTATGCTACATATAGATTCGTTAGACCTATTATATTACACTCTTTAGACTAATACTTGATTTCCTCATGTTTCCCAAATATGGCTGAAAAACGCTTCTTCAACCTCCAAAGAAAAGGGTAAAGCTTCCACATCCAACACCATGGCACGTACACGTGCCGATGACGGAGGCATAAGGAGATTTTGGACTTGGACCATAAGGTGACATTTGATAACATCTTGTCCAGGACTTAGATCATAAGGCAAGGGTTTTATGCAAATTTCAACAATGAGATCAACACTTCTGGGCAGAGCGTGAGCATTATTACGTGACATGTGGATTCTATTTTCCCTTGAAGTTATCGATGAATTCCCTGGTTTGACTCGGGACAATATTGTCCAGACACCATTGGATGACAATATGGTCATGGTTGCTCAATTTCTTTATAGGAAAGCGGACGCATGGCCATTGAATGATGTATTTGTAAGTGTTATGCCCTAGGTCCAATCAACTTTGGACATAAATACTTTTACTGTATGTAATCAATGCATATTTATGGAAATATCTATTATTTAATTGAAATAATATTTTAATTAATTAAATAATAGAATCCGTAGATTCAAATCTTGGTGATTTGTTAATCACAAGGAGTTGTGATTGTGAGATACAAATTACATGTGATTGAATCTTAAATCGTCTGTGGTCGTATGTAATAAAAAGATACGGATATCGTTATAATGGATAGACCATTACGTGTGGTATTTCTTACTTATGAAATAAGTAGTTGATCTCACAAGTTAAAGTGTGGTGACACTTGAATGAACACGTCGATGTTTTGTTATAGAACGAAATGTTGAATACCCGCTAGGAAATTCCATATGGATAACTATCTGAATGTCAGCGGTTAATCTCTAACGTTCGGGAATGGAATTGGTCATTTGACTTGAGGTCATCATAGTGCCTTATATGAGGACAGTCATACTTTGGTGATGTTGGATGTTGTTCTGCTAATGGTCATTAATACGGCATCGTTCGAGTATGTCAAGAATCATATGAAGGTTGTGAATGATCAATAGAGGAATCGTCACTCTTGGATAGTAAGAGATTATGATCTACATTTTGATTTAGTTAAGTTGATAATGAAATCCTTGGCCAAGGTGAACTCATAAGTTGAAAATGGATTTTCGACTTACATTGACTTAACAGTGGGATAAAAGATATGATCGATAATTGAGATTGACACATATCAATACCTCATAATTGATCGGATCGTATTGACGAAAGGATTATAGTTTCACAATAAACGAACAAATTTGGTTTTGTCATACCACGTGATATTTCCCGTCGCATGTATTGTCCGACACATTGCTAGATGTCAATCAGGGACAACGGATGTAAATTGATGATAAACTAAAAGGGGTATTTTAATTTATCGCACGTCATTAGATATCGTGATCGGGAACCTAATACGTGACACACAAAAGAGAACCAAAAGAATGAAATTTACCAATTAATTAATTGACGAGTGTTGGATAATTAATTAATTGGGTTGCTTATTAATATGTCCGAATTAATTAATAGGATTAATTAATTCATGGACATGATTTAATTAATTTGATTAATTAAATATTGGACCAGGTTAAGTTTAGGAGATGGGCCAAGCCCGTTTGGACTTATATTAATAGGCTGCTAGAGTTTGAAAACGGTAATGGAAAAATCATTATTCTTGCTAGCACGAGAAAAGTAAACCATAGCCACCATTTTTGTTCTCTGTGTGGATCACCATAGGAGGCTGGACAATTGGACAGTTTAGATTGCAAATCGTGATCATTTAAGTTCAAGAATCAGCAAAGGAGTTTGCAGAATTCATCAAAGATACAATTTTAATCACAATTTCTATCTAAACATAAAACAGATCCTTGTTTGGGAATTGAAAATTGTTTTATCGCTGCACATGATCAAGTAGATTCCCAACAGTGGTATCAGAGCATACTTTATGTTTGTTAGAAATTATTTTGCATGATTGAGTAGTCAAAAGTTGATTGATTATATTTGTTTCTTGAATATGGCGATTTAGAAAATTAATTTTATATTTAAAATATGATTCTGAAAAAGAAAAATAATTTTTTTTTGGTGGAAAATCCGATCAGGACTAGGATGCCGACGACAACACCGCCGCAGGGAGGTTGGCAGCGCACAACAGCGCGTTGCCGAGGCACAAGGCAGCGCGCTGCTGCGATTTGCAGCGGCGATTGTCGTCACTGCGACTTTGAAACTACAGCGTTCGCGAGGGGCTGATGCCGCCGTTAGACGATCCGCCGCATTCTATCTCGAAGGCGTAGGCGAAACGAAAAAATGGGGAATTAGGGTTTTTCAGAAACAGGTGAGAGGTTGGAGGCGGGTGCCTGGGTTGCAATTTTAGAAATTGGAGGCCCCGTATAGAAATTATGATAAAAGGGTTACGATTGCAATTTTTTAAAAAGGGACCTATTCTGCAATTCTCAAAATTGGAAGGTCTTGGATATAATTTTAAACCAGGGGTCAGATTGTAATATTTCAAAAGAATTTTTGAATTTAAATATTAAAACGGTTATAAATTTGATTTTCAAATGGGTTTTGACCCATTTAAAATTTTATTTAAAATTGACGACTTTTTATATTTTCGTTAAAATTGGATGTTATTTTATTTAGGAGTTTTATCCTAAATTAAAATATTAATCCAATTAAATTAGGGTTAGACTCTAATCTAATATTTAATTAAAATTTGATTTTAATTAAATTATCTCGCCCTAATATATTCTTGAAATTAGAGTTTGACTCTAATTTGACATTTAATTGAAATTTGAATTTAATTAAATTGTCTCACCCTAAATTTTTCTTGAAATTAGAGTTGGACTCTAATTTGGTATTTAATTAAATAAGTTCGTCTTAATATCTTGGAATTAGAGTTTGACTCTAATTTTTGTATTTAATTAAAATTTGATTTAATTAAAAAATAAAATTCAATCACCTTAAGTCTTGAAATTAGAGTTGGACTCTAATTTGATATTTAATTAAAATTTGATTTTAATTAAATTGTCTTGCCTAAAACTTTGAAATTAGAGTTGGACTTTAATTTGATATTTAATTAAAATTTAATTTTAATTAAATATACCCGCTAATTAAATTAATTGATTAATTTGATTAATTAATTATTTTATTGTCCCGATCCATTTATCTAAATTAGTTTAGACGACCTAATTACTTGAAACATGTTTGCGTATAATATTAGGTATTATATAGGAATTCATTTATTTGATGAATGTTTAATCGGTGGATGATTATGGACTCAACCATGTGGATGCGTTGATTGGTTAATTTCACTCATGTTGCTTTATGGGTCTACGAGCTCTTAATTCATTTTGGACCTGCAAGTCCATTATTATTGTTATTATTATGGGCATGTGCGTCCAATGTTATTCGAGCATGCGTGCCAACTAGTATAGGATACAAGTTGTGGCTGAATTGATTGAAGATGCAAGAAGATGAGGGAACCATGGAGATGGTGCATTGATACTGATTCAATGCAATACCCCATAGGATTTGACCAACTAGTCTTCTTTATGGCTCGGGAAGACTAGATAGAATTAGTCCATAATCATCCACTCTTGTATGTATATTTATTTGCATGTTTGTTGAAATATGTACATATATACATGATTGAATCGATGAGGCCTTTGCATGCAACCCCTCGTTAAAAATATTAAGCTAATTTGTTATTCGCCTTCCATCATTATAGTGTAAAACGAGAGTCCTAAATCGATATCAGATTGTTTAGTACACTCAAGACTGGTTTATTAGGGATATGTTTGACACTATGAAATATTAGATATTTCTGAATGATGGATTTGATTTAACTAAAATTTATGTTTTGTTGAGTAAACTCAAGGAGATAAATTTTAGAGTCATGTTAAAATACTAAGTCATATTTATATTCGTCTTCTATCATTATAGTGAAAAACGAGAGTTCTAAATCAATCTCAGTTTGTTAAGTACACTCAAGCCTGGCCTATTAGGGATATATTTGACACTATGAAATATTAGATATTTCTGAATGATGAGTTTGACTTAACTAAAATTTTCTTTTGTTGAGTACACTTAAGGAGATAAATTTTAGAGGCATGTTAAGCTAACACATAAGATGTGTGAAGACAAAGAGTTGTCAGCTTAATGATCTGGGAGTTGTATGGAGATACAATTAATAATAGTATCTACCCAAATGTTTTATTAAAGTTTGTTGAGTACACTCAAGGTTTTAATATAACAAATGAAATTCCACTCCATTGAGAATCAAGTATGGATTCCATAAATTTATGTGAGAGTGTCATAAATTTGAGTTAAACAATGGGAGCAAAATCAATTTAATAAAAGACCATGTTAAATTAATTAATGCATCATAAATATTATTCTTTTATTTTTCATCATTTACATTTGTTGAATCTTGAGTAACCATATGTATTTGAGAGGCATACTGGATGTCACAACTAAACCAAATTTTCTTGATTGACACCGCAATCTGATAATTGTTCTTATCCATGAAAAATTGGTTATGTCCTTGAGTAGCCCTTTCCAGAGACACTTACTGATGACTCGATAAATGAAGAGGTGACTACTATAATAAACACAGTGATGACGATAGTATTGCAACATGTGTGATGTTTGCGACTATATCACTTGAGTTTCAAAAGCAACATGAGAGTATAGATGTTAACACATGATTTTACATCTCAAGGAGTTAAATTATGAACAATCACGTGTGAAAAGATATGAGATTTCCTAACAACTATAGCAGTGCATAATGGCAGAAGAGTCTTCAGCTAATGCTGGTGTGCTAAAAATGTTGACTACTTTGAGAAGTTGTCTCAACTGAGTTTAGTCATGAACAAAGAACTAAGTATGACTTGGTTCTGCAATCTCTACCGGAGAGTTATTCATAACTAATTATGAATTTAACATGAATAAATTCGAATGCACACTTTTTGAGTTGATGAACATGTTGAAGACTGTTAAGCCCAATATCTATATTTGTAGTGGGCAAACTTAGTCATAGAGTCCTCTAGGGAAGTCTAAAGGATGTTTTAGGAAAGCAACCAAGATGACTAAGACAGTTAAAACGAATAAGGACAATACCAAATCTAATGACCCTTATTATTATTTTGGAATGATAGGTCATTGGAAAAGAAATTGCAAGGCTTTTATATCTACTTCATTAGTTTCATGGGTATTGGATACTAGATATGGATCTCATATTTGTATAAAATCCAAAAACTAAATAGAAGTAGATCACTGTAAAAGGGAGAAGTTGACATATACGTTGAAAATGAGCATATGTTGCTACATTACCTCTAAGAGCTACTTCTTGTCTTTGCCTTTATGCTTAATATTAGAATTAGAGAAATGTTATTTTGTTCTCACCATTACCAAGAGCATTAAAGAAATTTCATGTTTGGACATGAATTATTTTAATGTTTAGGACAATTTTTGTTCCTTTTTTATCTTGATAAGATCTTAATGGTTATGGTAAATTACAAATGATATTTATATTCTAAATATTGAGTATTCTATAATAAGTATAGATATTGAAATGCATAAAAATGATAATCTGAATAACACCTATATTTGGCTTTACAGATTTGGTCACATAAATGAAAATGTAATTCCAAACTTACATGGAGATGTATATTTGGGTCAAATGATTTTGAATCATTTGACCAATCCGAATCATGCCCGTAAAGCACAGTGACCAAATGTCCTTTTACTTGAAAATGAGAAAGATCTGTATAATTACTGAGTCTAATACATAGTGATGTATGTGGACTCATGTCAATTAATGCTAGATACAGTTTCTCTTATCTCATCACATTTACTAGGCGACTATTTTAGAAATGATCATGTATATTTGATGAGATTCAAGTATGAAACTCTTAAAATGTTCAAGGGATTCAAACTAGAAATTAAGAAACAAATAGATAAATAAATTCTCACATTAAGATTTGATCGATGTGGAGAATACCTAAAATGTAAAATTTTAGATTATCTAAAAGAAAATGAGATTATCACGCAGTGGATTCCTCTACATACACTGCAACATAATAGTGTATCTGAAATAAGGAATCATACCCTATTACCCTATTAGATATAGTACAACTAAGAACAAGCTATGTAAATACTTCAAAAGTGTTTTGAGGTCATGCACTTATTGCCACATGCTACACACTAAGTCGTGTCCCATCTAAATTGATTTACTCTTAAGTGGTATGTTGGAAAGGTTCCAAATCGAAAATAACCGTTGATTCAATAATAGAAGTCTTATATATTATTGCTTTAGAAAGCAACAAAAGTTGTGGTCTGGATCAGGGAGTTCATTAATGAAATTGGAGTAGGTCCTAACATTGTTTGTCACATGCTTTTGTATTGTGATAACAATGGAGCCATCGTGCAAGCGAAGGTACTAAGGTCTCATCAATGATCCAAACATCTGTTAAGGCGATATTATCTCATTGGAAAGATAATACAATGAAATGATGTAAGAAAAGAACGAATTCCCACGAGTTATTAAATTGCAGATCTATTGAAAAAGAGTTGTCGCAGCATAAACATGATCGTCATGTAGACTCTTACGGTATAAGATACATAAGTGATTGGATCTAGTGCAAGTGGGAGTTTGTAAGTATTATACCCTAAGTCCAATCAACTTTGGACATAAACACTTTTATTATATATAATCGATGCATATTTATGGAAATATCTATTATTTAATCGAATTAATATTCTAATTAATTAAGTAATAGAATCCGTAGATTCAAATCTTGGTGATTTGTTAATCACAAAGAGTTGTGATTGTGAGATACAAATTAGATATGATTGAATCTTAAATCGTTTATGGTCGTATGTAATAAAAAGATACGAATATCGTTATTATGGATAGACCATTACGTGTGGCATTTCTTACTTATGAAGTAAATAGCTGATCTCACAAGCTAAAATGTGGTGACACTTGAATGAACACGTGGATGTTTTGTTATAGAACAAAACATTGGAGACCCGCTGGGAGATTCCACGTGGATAACTATCTGAGTGTCAGTGGATAATCTCTGACATTCGATAATGGAATTGGTCCTTTAACTTGAGGTTATCATAGTGCTTTATATGAAGACAGTCATACTTTGGTGATGTTGAATGTTGCTCCGCCAAGGGTCGCTAATACGGCATCGTTCGAGTATGTTAAGAATTATATGAAGGTTGTGAATGATCAATAAAAGATTTGTCACTCTTAGATAATAAGAGATTATGATCTACATTTTGATTCAGTTAAGTTAATAATGAAATCCTTAGCCAAGGTGAACTCATAAGTTGAAAATGGATTTTCTTCTTACATTGACTTAACAGTGGGATAAAAGATATAATCGATAATTGAGATTGACACATATTTATATCTCATAATTGATCGGATCGTATTGACGAAAGGATTATAGTTTCACGGTAAACGAACAAGTTTGATTTGTCATAGGACGTGACATTTCCCGTCACATGTATTGCTCGACACATTACTAGATGTCTATTTGGGACGATAGATGTGAATTGATGATAAATTGAAATGGGTGTTTTAATTTATCTATTTTGATTAGATCAAAATAATAATTCACGTTGTTAGGCATCATGATCGGGTACCTAATAGGTCACACACAAAAGAGAACCAGAAGAATGAGATTTACCAATTAATTAATTGACGAGTGTTGGATAATTAATTAATTGGGTTGCTTATTAATATGCCCGAATTAATTAATATGATTAATTAATTCATGGACCGAATTTAATTAATTTGATTAATTAAATATTGGACCGAGTTAAGTTTAGGAGATGGGCAAAGCCCGTTTATACTTATATCAATAGGCTATTAGAGTTTGAAAACGGTAACGGAAAAATTATTATTCTTGCTAGCACGAGAAAAGTAAACCCTAGCCACCATTCTTGTTCTCTGTGTGGATCACCATATGAGGCTGGACAATTAGACAGTTTGGATTGCAGATCGTGATCATTCAAGTTCAAGAATTAATAAAGGAGTTTGTAGAATTCATAAAAGGTATAATTCTAAACACGGTTTCTATCTAAACATAAAGAATATCCTTGTTTGGGAATTAAAAATTGTTTTATTTCCGATGCGCATGATCAAGTAGATTCCCAACAGTGTTTGAGTATAATCAATTGATCCGCTCTTTAAAATGAAGTTTGTCTGCCACAATATTGAGCCCATCTCATATTGGACTACAATCACTTTGCAAAGACGGGGACTCTTGTATCATTTCGCAAAGGGCTTGAAGATCGACTTGGGGACCTAAATCTACAATTCGATTTGTGGTTTATCTTCCGAGTTAGAACATCACTAGACATTATTTTCCCCAACCTCATTAGAGGGATTTGCAGATCTTTGGGGTGCGACTTCTTATAGTGAAGCAACCGGCCCCAGCCGGTGTTATTATTAACTGTAAGATAGCAGATAATTCTTGTAGACCAATTCTACATAGTAGACAGCGTCAGCAAAAGCTGGGGGCTGTTGATGGCCATAAGCCACTGCACAGTTCCCGTAGCCCCTACATCCGGACCTTACTGTAAATTTCCATTCACGCAATGGTTATTTGTCCCTTCAACTGAGACCATCCAGGGCATTCAACAATCATTTGAGGCTCTGTAGTTAGGGTTCAGAGTGTGGAGACGACCTCTGAGGGTATACAGAGTGATGTGAACATGATTTGATATGATGCGTCTAGCAAGAACATGAGTGGCGAATACGCTGGACTTGTTGATGAGCTCAATATCTTGGTTGATCGAAAATATGATATGGTTCGCAGCATGCAGGGTTGGGTAGACCAGACATATGATATGGTGAGAGAGATTCTCTCGTTTTCTTTCCATTTCATCATCCACCATCAGACTAACCAAGGAAGTTTTAAGTTGAATCGTGCTATAGGTCCCGGCTCAATGACCGGGACCTTGGACAGGGCGCCAAAATCCCACGAGCCGAGTCGAAGCTCGGCTCATGGGTAACGAGCCACGAGCTCGGCTCGTGCGAGCACGAGCCGAGCTCGTGTTGGCATGGGCCGAGCCGAGCCGGCTCGGCCCATTGCCACCACTAATTAAGTTATTATTTAATTGATATTTATCATTTGGTTTAGAATTAATATGAGTGAAACTGACATTCAATTACTAAAAAAAAAATCTAAACAAAAATTGAGTGACTTTAACATTCAATTGACTATTTTGTTCTTAAAATTTTTATGGAAAGTCAATTGTGTGACAAAAAGAATTAAAATGTGTGAGTCCAACTTGACATCAATGGCACAACATATGTTAGACGTTATTTTTTATTAACAAAGTAATAATTTGTATAATATTTATTAACTTTGGTGATTAGATAACATAATTATATTTAAATTATTGGAGGCGGGTGGCTTCCGGCGGCGGCGCTATTGGCGGTTTTCGGCCAGAATTTTTTGTGCAGTTTGTTTATTTCTTATTCCTGAACGTACTGATAGCGTTGTTTCAGTGTTTTAGGTTTTGCAGGAAATATTGGACGATTCTGCCCTTCGGTGGTCGATACGGAATCAGGACGCAACTGCACAACACTTTACTGGCCGAAAATCGCCAATAGTGCCGCCACCGGAAACCACCCGACGCCGATCGCCGCCGCCGAAGAGGACCCTCACCACCACCGGAAGCGCCTTGCCCTGCTGGTCACAGGTCCAGCCTCAGTTTTTTTCGTCAGGTGAGTATTTTGGCCGGAATCGAAGAAAATGGATTTTACCTTTTAGTGTTCGATATGGAATCGGAACTGCAACTGCACAACACTTTACTGAATTACTTTAGGCCATAAATTGCGACCTAAAGCAGTAAATTCACGACTCCCGATAATTACGGACTCAGACAAGTCCGCTCTGGTAAATTGGTTGATCCTCTCGTTAATTTTCATCACTAGCGCGTCATCGTATGGGGTGACATTAGGATTAGGGTTACTATGAAGGGGTAACCATTACTTGTGCTAGAAACTAGGAACTAATTGCTCTTTTGATCATTACGTGATTGAAATTTGTCCTTTTGATTAATTGCAGCATATTATCGATTTTCTGATATACTGTGAGTGAAACTGTTTTGTTATTATCTCTCTGGTTGTTTTTGATAAGTCTCTAGAATACCTAGACCTTACCCGTTTGAAAATCCCCTTGATCTAAGATCGTAAATCTTACGAAACCCTGGGAATCTAAAACGATGTATATTTGCGAACCTAGGTCTGCTTTGTGTGGCTTAATTGTGACTTTGTATTTCTTGTTTGAAAATGACAACGCACAATTTTGATTTGGGGACTTTTACTAGAAAATGTGATTTTTCTATCGGCAACAGAAAATGAGGGGTATTTTGGTTCAACAAAAAGTTTCAAAAGCCATTGATGGTAGTTTTCCCGCTGATTTTTCAAAAGAACAAAAAGAAGAGGCTGGTGAGCTTGCTTACACCTCTATTATTTTACACTTGGCTGACGCCGTTTTAAGAAAAGTGGGTAAACTGAAAACCACTGAAGAACTTTGAAAAAAGTTGGAAGATCTATATTTGCTAAAATCTACTCCCAACAAACTTTACTCACTTGAGCGTTTTTTCAGTCTCAAAATGGATTCTTCAAAAGAATTGGATGACAATTTGGATGTGTTTAACTGTGGTGAGTCGGTATCTGAAACATACAAGGCTATCATTTTGCTAAATGCTATACCTGATACTTATCGTGAATCAAAAATGCTATTAAGTATGGTAGAGACACTTTGACGCTCGAAATTGTCGTTGACTCCCTTAGAAGTAATGAGATGGAGATGAGAGCTGAAAAACATGATAAGAAAAGCGGTAAGATTCACATGATGAGGGGTAGAACTCAGTTTAGGCAAAACAGTCATGATGGTTACCAAAGTGTGGCGAGTCGAGTAGTAATGGACATAGAAAGAAGAGCAAAGGTAAACCTAGGTCCAAATTTAGGACTAAGGGAAGAAAATGCTATGGATGTGGGAACACGGGGCATTTTATAAAGGATAGTTATAAAGAGAAAAACAAGAAAAATGGAGGAGATCGAGATGAGGTGAATGTGTTATCTTCTGTTTCTGATGATTGTGATGGTGAAGTCTATCTGATTACAAGTCCTGATGTTTCTCCTGCTGAATTGAAGTTAACTGCCAATTCTCGTTTTCATGAGTGGATTCTTGATTCTGGTGCATCTTTTCATGTGACATCACATAAAGATTGGTTTGAAAATTTTCATGAATCGAATGATGGGCATGTTGTGTTGTGTGACAATTATGCTTACAGTGTTGTTGGCATGAGTGATATTACTTTAAAGTTTGATACTGGCTTTGTGCATACTTTAAAAGATGTTAGATATATCCTTGAATTGTCTAAAAACTTAATTTCAGTAGGACGACTTGAGAAATCTGATTTCACTGGTAAAATTGGAAATGAAATTTTGAAATTGATTAAGGGTGCACTTGTCTCTATTAAGGGTGTTAGAAAAAATGATATTTACATAACCATTGGGAAAGTGATGAGAGGTTTAAACTCCTCTATCTCTTCCGCTAAGTCTGATCACACACAAAAATGGCACAATAGACTTGCACATGTAGGTATTAAAGGGATTAAGCTTCTTAATGAAAATGGTGCTTTTGGAAATGACTGTGTGTCTGATTTGTCTTTTTGTGACCATTTTGTGCTTGGTAAACATCACAAAACTACTTTCTCCTCGAGTGTTCATAAAACTAAAGGCATGCTTGAATATGTGCATTCGGACCTGTGGGGTCCATCCAGTACTCCCACTCTAGGTGGGAATAGGTATTTTTTGTCTATTATTGATGATTACACTAGGAAAGTGTGGGTTTATCTTTTGAAAGATAAATCCGACACTTTCGATAGATTTAATAATTGGAAAAGACAAGTTGAAAATTAGACTAGTAAGAAGATCAAGTTTTTGAGAACTGATAATGGCCTAGAGTTTTGTAACACTGATTTTGATAATATGTGCAAGGAAAGTGGAATAACAAGGCATAAAACGGTTCCTTACACTCCCCAACAGAATGGGGTAGCGGAAAGGATGAATAGAACTATACTTGATAAAGTGCGTTGTATGATGTTAAGTTCTGGAGTCCCAAAGTCCTTTTGGGGCGAGGCTGTTATGATTGCTTGTTATTTGATTAATTTGACTCCATCTGCTGCATTGAATGGTGACACTCCGTATGAAAAATAGTTTGGTAAACTAAATGATTACTACATGATTAAAACGTTTGGCTGCACTGCATTTTCTCATCAGAGTGAGTGAAAGCTTGAACCGAGAGCTAGAAAATGTGTTTTTCTAGGTTACCCAGAAGATGTCAAAGGGTATAGGTTGTGGGATAGAAGTCATAAGGGAGTTAAAATAATTGTGAGTAGAGATGTCTTCACATTCAATGAGAGCGAAATGACATGTTTGAAAGCTGAATCTGAACCTGTGAGTGAGGGAATTCAAGGTGAAGATAGCGATCAGCTGAAGGTGGAGTTAGGAAAACCTAGCACATCCATTCCTGTTACACAAAGTGAAGTGGAGACTCAGGAACAAAAGCCTAATGTTGAGAACAGAGAGGAAGTAGTAGTAGAAGAACACCCTAAAGAAAAGAACTCTCTAGCTGACTATACTTTGGCTAGAGATAGAGAGAAGAGACAGACTAGAGCACCTGTGAGATTCGGTTATGAATTCGAGTTACCTTTTGCTCATGCGAGTTATGAGGAGTTAGCTGATAGGGAACCAAAAACCTTTGAGGAGGCGATGAAGAGTGACCAATCTGAAGAATGATTCAAGGCAATGAAAGAAGAAATGAGTTCTCTAGAAAAAAAATCAAACTTGGGAGTTAGTACCAAAACCTAAGAATAAATCTACTGTCGATTGTAAATGGGTTTTTAAGGTTAAGGAGGGTACTAGCGCATTGGAACCCTTAAGGTTTAAGGCTAGGTTAATAGCCAAGGGATACACTCAGAAGGAAGGGATTGATTACACTGAGATTTTTTCACCGGTTGTTAAGTACACAACTATTAGGATCATACTTGCATTGGTTGCACATTTTGATTGGGAACTTGAACAACTTAATGTAAAAATTGTTTTTTTTACATGGTGAACTTGATAAGCAAATCTTTATGAATCAACCAAGAGGTTTTAAAGATAAATAAAAATCTGACTATGTGTGTTTTCTGAAAAAAAATCCTTATATGGCTTAAAACAATCGCCTAGACAGTGGTATAAACGTTTTGATTCTTTTGTACTATCTATAGGGTTCCATTGTAGTAAGTTTGATCATTACTTTTATTTCCAACATAATAATGCAAGTAATGACTATGTGTTCTTATTGCTTTATGTGGATGATATGCTCTTAGTTGGTTCATCATCAAAATGGATAAGTGATATAAAAACAAGTTTGAATGGTGAATTTGACATGAAAGACTTAGGTAATGCTAAAAGAATCCTAGGTATGGAAATTGACAGAGATAGGTCAAATTTTATCTTTTTTTGCATCAATCATCATATATTTCTAAAGTGCTAAAGAAATTTGGCATGCATGAGTGCAAATCTGTTACTTTACCTTTAGCCAGTCATTTCGTACTATCTAAAGATCAAGCTCCTTGTAATGAAAAGGAGGTAGAATACATGAGTAGAATTCCATATTCAAATGTGATCGGTTCTGTTATGTATTTGATGGTTTGCACTAGACCTGATTTAGCTTTCGCTGTGAGCACTCTTAGTAGGTATATGTCTAATCCTTGTCCCGAGCACTGGGAAGCCTTAAAATGATTGTTAAGGTATTTAAAGGATACTTGTAATGTAGGTCTAAAGTTTGGTGTTAATAGCAATGGTGTTAAACTAAAGGGATATGTCAATGCTGATTATGCTGGGATAGGGATAATAGGAAATACACTTCTGCTTATGTGTTTACTTTGTCTAACTCTTGTGTTAGTTGGAAATCACAGTTACAACACATAGTTGCACTATCCACTACAGAATCTAAATACATTGCTACTACTGAAGCTATTAAAGAAGTTTTATGGCTTAGAGGCCTTTTACATGAACTGTGTGTTCTAAATGATTGTGTGGTAGTATATTCAGATCGTCAGTCTTCTATACATCTATGTAAGAATCCTGTTTTTCACGAACGCACCAAGCACATTGATGTTAGACTACATTTTATTAGAGATATTCTCAAGAAGTTGTAAAGCTTGAGAAAATACACACACAATATAATCCTTCTGACATGGGTACTAAGGTACTACCGTTGGTGAAGTTTAGAAGTTGCAAAGATCTTCTAAATATCGGTGGAGGTAAATGATTTTCAATTTTATTGGTTTTACCTTCTTGGATTATTACTAATGCATAGTAATTTTTCTTTTGTAGGTCTTTTGACACCAAGGTGGAGGTTTGTTAGGCAATTTGTTGTCAAAAGACCTCCCTGGGCGATGATGAAAGTCTCGTTAGTTTTTTTCAGTTGGCATCGGTCTATTGACTGAATAACGATACCACAGTTACTTAAACCTTCCACGTAACCCACTTGGGCCATTCGAAACAACCTAATTGAATTAGGATTGCTCATGGCCCAATCCAAATAACCTGGATGGCTTTTATATTATTAGCCCACTTACCTATCTTGTGACTAATAACATAAGCCTAAACCTAAACTATTAATACCCTACCCTTCTACTGTTGGAGGCGTGTGAGAAGAAAAGAGAAAAGGTTTCCTACCTTTGTGGTTTTCGGCTTTGTGCTTCTATAAGAGCAATTTGTTCTTAAGTTTATTCAACATTTTCACATTAAATACATAATTTCATAAAAGAAATTATTTATTTATAACATTTTTTTTCAATTTTAATTTTCCCTTTAACTATATCAATTACCTCAATTGCATTAAAAATGGTATTAGTACTCAAAAACATTACGTATATTATTTATCCGATACATAAGGTGTGAAACGCACCTTTCTACTACTACTAAATTAAAATATGAACACTAGATATAACATAGTAAACATCAAAGAAAAACATCCACAGACCCCATACTATGGGTCAAACAACCCACTAAATTGAACGATAAAAAATACAATAGTTTCAATTTTGTAATTCCACAAAATTAACAAATAACAATTAAAAGAAATCTAAAAGCAATTCCATCGTTTTCTTCTTCTTCTGACTTGTTGTAGAAGTGAAATCAAACCTTCTGGTTTTGACTTTACAGCCATTTCAATGTTATACTCGACCACAACCATCACTTGGATTAAGAATCAAAATTCATAGCTCAAGCTAAGCAGCTCAATCTTTGAATTGGTTTGAACATTAACACTTTGATTTGTTTTCTTGATATACGGTTGAAGAACAACTGTTTGCTTTGAGATTAATCAATAAAGACTGTCACCTGTTGAACTCACTAGAGCACTTTGCTGCAGGTTCACATGACATGATTTTCTTTTTCTCAAAGAAGTTAATTTGTCACTTAGTTTATTCCTTTACTTATGTAAAGTAATGCACAAGTTTCAAATTAAAATATACCTAAAAAATGATCAAGAAAACACAGTAAGTACACCATAATATCTTACAAGATTTATATGATATGGTAATTAATAAACTTAAGGAAAGTTTAATATTAAACCAATTTGTCCTCAAAGTTAAATAATTAACCTATCAAAATAATATCTAGAACGGTAAGAGAATTACTCTGAATAAGCTACAGTAGGGCAACAGAAGATCGCGTCCTGTTAAGAGCGTTAAAACCCTACAATTCGAAGCCACTAAATTCTATTGAAATAGCTTACCATCTAGTTAGTTAGGTTTCAATGTGTTTTGACTTCATCCTATTTTTCATATTCTTGACAATTGTTTTGACATTTAAAAACAATTCCATATTAAGTAAGCCAACAAAAATAATAATAAAGCTCTAAAAAATCTCGAGGATTTAAGAAAAGCTTTTTCGGCCATTAACTACCGCGACTTAAAGGATCATTCAGCAGGAGTGACGCAAGCTACTATGGGTTGGTTAAATATCTCGATGAGTTGGAAACTTAAGAATGAGTTAAGTATAGAACATGAATTCGTGTCGGGAATTGTCGTCTAAAAATGGGTAGAGTGACTATTTAAATATTTTCTGCTGAACGGTTAAAATCTGAGCTCAATGTTTAGCGACAGCTAAATTTCGACATCGGTGATTTGTTCACAGTACATTTGAGTACAATGGTAGTTAAGTTAGTGAGAATAATTAGAGGGACAAAATGGTCATTTATGTTTGTACCTAATTATTGAATCTCGGATGAGGATAAAATACATATACTAGAGGAAAGTATTACATATTTATTTATTGACTTTTGTGATTTTATAGATTCCGGGAGTTCAGACTTTTGTCTTTAGTGAAAAAAACAAAGACTAATAATTAGATTGGGTGGTCTAGGATCAACTAGACATGATCTAATTATTGGAGCTCGGATATATATATATATATATATATATATATATATATATATATATATATATATATATATATATGTTCGATTAGGTTCTTGTAGTAACTTTATAAAGTAATTGAACTTAATTATGGTAATTATAATAGTTTTGGACTTAATTATAATTATAATAAAGTTTTGTACTTACTATAAAAGTTGTAAACTTAATTATAATTACACTTGAAGTTTTAAAACTACACATGTAATTAAATGTAAACTAATTGAATTTGGACTTTAATTAAAACTTCTACTTGAATTTTAATTAAGACTTTGGAATTATTATGTAAGGATTGAAACTATTCTATATTTATAAATAGAGACTAGATAGAACTTTGAATTCTAACTACAATCATAATAAATAATTCGACATTATTCAAATTTGGAAAGAGAGAAAAAGAAAAAATGAGAAAATCATATTTTTTTTATTGTCCAAAATTAGTTTTTTGATTTAATTAAAAGAAGGTGCTCACTTACCGGTGTAATCTTGACTTTGAAAAATACCATAGAAGACTTGGAGATTTGAATAATCAAGTTCTTGCAATTAAAAATTGGATGCTCGTAATCCAAAAAGCTAGAAGTTCGTGATTCGGAATTAATTCAAGAATTAATCCTCGAATGTAGATAAAAAAATTCCAATCCTTTATTTTGATATAACATGCATGTGAACATTTAGACGATCTTGTTTATTGAATTAAAGTTTTTTTAAAATTTTTTGGATAATTCGGCTTCTACGTTCCAACAACTAGTAGCAGAGAGAGTTAGATCGTTCGTGTGTTTGTTATTTCTGAATCTTGATTGCATGTTATAGTCGAGCGATGTTTAGAAATATTTTATTATGTGATGATTGAATTATTTTTAATTGTGATCCAATTATTTACGGTCAATTCTTGATGTAATTCGTTATTTCAAGTTTGTAACAAGAAATGTGGATTACGACTCCATCAGCTTGATTTAATTTTCATTTCAATTAGATTCAAAATTGTGAGCTTACGGACATAGGAATTTTGTAATTCTTGTAATTGTTGAATCTTGAAAATTATTTGAAGATTGAAGATTCAGAAGACATAACGAAGAAGATCAAGAAATTACAACAAAAAAGGGGGGTGAACAACATCTGCCATGAGGAGACTGTCTATCTACAATTGTAGATGGGTTGTCTACAATTATAGACAGTGTCTGCCATACATGCTGCGTGGCAGATTGTTGTATGCATGGTAGACAACGTGCCTGCCACGTAGTAGAAAACTGTTGGTCCGGGTCCTTTTCAGGACTAGCTCAAACATGAATGGTTTATGTTCGATTTTTAATTTTTATAAGTACGATAGCAGAGTCTTATTGCTATTTGGATTGTTAGTGTTGGATCATTGGAGTTTTTTTTTTATTGAACTGAAAATTTAGATTAAATATTGGACTTGGATCCATTAGTGTTTTCTTTAATTTAATTCTTAAGTCGTTTTTGGGCCACAAATCATTGTTAATTTATTGCTTTTGAATACTCTAAATTATTGTTTGAAATATTATCGTTCTAGACATTATAGCATATAGATTTATCTGTAACATCACTCATGATACTATGAATATGATGCATATCATTGAACATCGATTTTTCCTGAATTAATTTAATTTAGATTAATTTTTTTGGATAGAAAAATCGTAATAATTGAACTGTATGTTAATATAATTAATGTGAACATTTAGTAATTAATCAAAATTAAAATCTATTACTTTAAACATATTGAGTGAGAAATGGTGTTTATTGAAATAAAACCCATAGTCTCCTTTGGTTAATCCATAAGTAAAGTAACATGTTTCCCTATTGTCGATATTGCAACGGATTCCTTATAGGAGTGCCGCGTTTTGGATTGCTTGATTGAATTTCTTTATGATAAGATCGTTTAAATAGAATATAACTTGTGACCATCCTACAGCTGACGATGGCTCGTTGTTACACTTTGGTATTAATGTTAAACATGTTATAGTAAAAGCTTGAAAGTCAGGAGACCTCTTAAGACATACTAGAATGCCTGAAGGGTATGTTTGGACATCAAAATAGGAGGGTTCGTTTTGAGGCCATTCATACCTTGCAAAACATCTGTATGAAACCCAAAACACTTGTGAATGATCATATGTTGACTATGATTGCATATTTCAACGTGGCGGAGAATCTGGGTGCAACTATTGATCAGGAAACTCAAGTTGATATGGTATTGAATTATTTATTTGATAGTGTGGACTATTACTTGCACAAGATGGATATGTCATTGACTGAATTGATGAATGGGTTGGAAAATGTAGAAAGTGGTCTTAAGGGTAAGATGTAACCATACTCATGCGGCAATTGCTAGCTCATCTAGTTCCAAGCCAAAAGGCGGAGTTGGAAAGAAGCGAAAGAGATCTATCAAGAAGCGAGGCAGCAAAAATAAACCCAAAGCAGATGGAACGTTAAAAGGCAAGTGTTTCCAATGTAGATGCAAATGATATCGGAAGAAAGACTATTCTAATGTGCTAGATAAAAAGCAAGGCTCTAGTGAGTTTTTTATTGCTAAGTCATATTGGCGGTTGATTCTACAAATTCCTAGGTCGTAGACTCTAGAGAAGGAAATCATATATGCATGTCTATGCAGGTGCTTCAGGAAAGCAGAAGATTGAACTATAGTTTCAATGAGAGCAGTATGAGTAGTTTACTTTTATTTCAATAGTGTTAGGCATTTAATTCTTAGAGACTGTTATTATGTCCAGTGGATGAAATGGAATTTAATTTCTATTTCTTGAATAATGGGATAAGGTTATTATATAAATTCTGCGCATAATATATTTTATATTTTAAAGAATAAAGCTCTTATTTGTACTGGATATTTGATTAATAGTCTTTATATTTTAAATTGTGCCACAAATGAAATAAATGTTACTTCTGCAAACCATAAGCAAATGTGTTACCATATTAGTGATACATATCTTTGGAATCCTAGACTTGGATATATTAACCTTAATAGGATACAAAGATTGACTAGAGATGGTCCACTTAACACACTTAAGATCGAGTCATTGCCAGTTTATGATTCTTGTTTAGAAACTAAAATGACCAAGAGATCATTCAGATGTATCTGGACATAGAGCCCTGCTATAGGGGCTATGAGTATTAGAATTAGTTCATTCGGATGTATATGGACACGTGACTACACCTGCTAGAGGGGACTATAAGTATTTTATCACTTTTTATAGATGATTACTCTACATTCGAATATAGCTATCTAATGGCTCGAATGTCAAATGCTTTTGAAAAATTCAAAGAGTATCGGACTGAGATCGAGAAATATTTGGGTAAGAGTATTAAGACACTTCAATCAGATCGAGGTGGCGAATATCTCTTAAGAGAATTCAGGGACTACTTGATAGAAAATGGTATTATTTCTCGATTGAGTGCGCCAGGTACATCCCAACAAAATGACGTTTCAGAAAGAAAAAATAGAACATTGTTAGACATGGTTAGGTCAATGATGAGTTTCGCAACTCTACCTATCTCATTTTGGGGATATGCACTGGAAACAACAACATATGTTCTTAGCTTAGTTCATTCTAAGTCTGTTCCTAAGACTTCCCTAGAATTGTGGAATGGGCGCAAGTCCAGCTTACGTCACATTCGAATTTTGGGATGTCCAACTCATCTGTTGAAAAAACAGGCATAAATATTGGAGTCTAGATCAGAGATATGTCTGATTGTGGGATACTCTAAAAGTACCAAGGAATATTATTTTAATAGTCCTCTAGATAGGAAGGTTTTAGTTAGCACAAATGCAACCTTCTTGGATGATAAGTATATTAATAAACGTCAGTCCAAAAGTAAGGTCGTGTTGGAAGAAACGAGTGGGAACAGTTCCATCTCATCAATTCCTAAAACAAAACCTCGTGATAGATAACCTTCGGTGTTAGGAATACCTAAACAATGTGTTTTAAGTGGGAGAGATAAGTCATCATCTAATCTCATAGATCAAGTGAACATTGAAGGTATTAAGGAGGTAATGGTATCACCTAATGGTGGTGCCAACATTATACAAATGTTACAATTCAAAACGATGCCACAGTCCGGGATCCATTGCCATTTAGACGAAGTCAGATAGGGTCATCAGACCACCTTCTAGATACTTGTTAGTCGAAAAGTCAAATCAGGTGATCCCCACAAAATAAGTTGATGATCCAATTTCATATGAGGATGCTATGAATGATGTGGATGCAGATTTATGACAACAAGCTATGAATACTGAAATGGAATCTATACACTCAAATCAGGTCTAGGAAGTTGTAGATACACCAGAATGGATCAACCCCATCAAATGCAAGTGGTTCTATAAGAGAAAGAGAGGAACATACGAAAAAGTGGAAACTTTCGAAGTAAGGCTAGTAGCTATGGGTTTTACCCAACGAGAAGAATTCGATTACAAGGAAACCTTCTTACCTTTGGCTATGCTTTAGTCTATCTGGATTCTCTTATCCGTTTTAGCTCATTTTGATTATGATGTGTGACAAATGGATGTCAAGACGGGATTTTTGAATGGCCATCTTGAGGAATGTATCTATATAAGACAATCGGATGGATTCATAGAACGTGGTCATGAAAGCAAAGTCTACAAGTTTCAGCGATCTATTTATGGTTTGAAGCAGGCATCAAGACTTTGGAACAAAAGATTTTCGACGAAGTAATTAAGACATGTGGTTTTTATTAGAACTTTGACGAACTTTGTATCTATAAGAAGATACAAAACAAAACTATAATTTTTCTTGTGCTTATGTAGATGATATTCTACTCATTGGATACGATCTGGGAGCGTTATCATAATATCATCTATGAAAGCGTGGTTGGCCCAACAGTTTCATATGAAGGACTTGTGTGAAACTAGCTATGTTCTAGGCATTTATTTCTTAAGAGATCGAAAGAATAGACAAATAGATATATCTCAATCTTCATATGTTGAAAAAATACTTGTGAGATTTAATATGCAAAATTCCAAGAAGGGTAATATGCCATTTAGACATGGAATGTCATTCTCTAAGAATCAGTCCCCTAAGACTCTTGAAGATATGGAGCGTATGAGTAGAATACCTTATGCATCGGCAGTTGGTAGTCTCGTGTATGCTATGTTGTGCACTAGACCTGACATTTGTTATGTTGTTGGTATGGTAAGTCAATATCAATCTAATCCTAGATCGGAACATTGGGTGGCTGTAAAGGAGATCCTTAAGTACATTCGGAGGTATGCTAGTTTACTCATCACCAAATCTTGTTCCAGTAGATTATACAGATTCAGACTTCCAGGCTGATAAAGACTCTCGTAAGTTTACATTAGGATCACTATTTACACTTGGTGGTGGGGCCATTATTTGGAGAAGTATCAAACAACAAAGTATTGCTAATTCCACCATGGAGGCTGAATATGTGGCAGCTTGTGAAGCCGCTAAAGTGGCATGTCTCAAAATATTTCTAGTGGACATCGAGGTGGTGTGTGCATTTGCACAACCCTTAACATTGTATTGTGATAACAGTGGGTTAATAGTAAATGTTAAAGAACCAAAGAGTCATCAGAGGAGTAAACAGATAGTAGAGGAGATATGATTGTCACTAAAATTGCTATTGGAGATAATCTTGCGATCCATTTACCAAAAGCCTGTCGGCTAAGGTTTTCGATGGAAATTTGCAAGTAGGGGTGGGCATAGGTTGGGTTTGGTCGATTTTTGCTTCAACCCAAACCCAACCCAACGTAATTGGTTTGATCAAAATTTAACCCAATCCAACACCATCAAGTATCGGTCAGGTCGGGTTAGGTTGGTCGATTTGATACGACTTGTCAACAAAAATTAAAGTTATCCAATTTTCTATTATACTAAATTTGGATATATAAGATTAAATAGTAAGTAAATAAATAAATAAATTATCTATTATCTTATTCGATTCTCATTAGTGTAGTTTACAAAGAACAAAGTGCATTTAACATAACATGGGTAATTATGGGAAGGATAGTAAGATCCTCCTCTAAAATGTACTAAGGTAATTATAGTTGCATTATTCACTCATATTTTTTAGGTCCTTTTTACTTTTTAGGAATTTTTTTTTTTAAAGTGGGCGAGTCAGGTTGGGCGGGTTTATTCGATTTTCATGAGTTAACCCACAACCCGACCTAAGTCGACCCGCCTACACAGCCAACCCACCCAATCCGTGTAAAAAACAACAAAAAAGCCAACCCAACCCGATCGGGTTGGACGGGTTCAGTCGGGTTTTGTCCACCCCTATTTGCAAGGCATGGGGTTAAAAGACATGACACATATATCCGAGGCAAGTGGGAGATTTGTTGGGTTGTGTACCCATATACTATAGTTTTACTCATGTAAAAAATAAAAATATTCATATATTAAATAATTTTTTTTTTATTTTTTTTATTACATTTATTTATTGCTCAAAGTGCCTATGATCCATTATGATAATATAAGTTGGGTTTTTGTGTTGAGAAGTACATTGTGACATAACTTATATTTTGATCATAAATAATATGTTCATTACCATTGTATGAGGGTTGGCACCTTGTATCAAAATGTTATAATGTTGACCGATTCACTATTCAGAATTGTTATTTGTCCTTATCACAAAAATAGTTAAAGGGGACATTAGTACACTTGGAGTGTATTGAACGAACCATGTGTCTAGTTTAATTCTATAGCATGACCGTGTGGAGAATGAAATTTCACTTTATTTTGCTGTGTATTTCATCTAAATCCATTGACAGTGTAATGCATATGTTTTCGTGATTTTAATGCTTATTTGATTCATCAATAGGTGACATCAATTTGTTTGGTCAAACATCTTGATGAGTTGGGAACTTCAGTATTTTCTATTGAACGGTTAAAATCAGAGCCCAATATTTAGCGATGGCTAAATTTCAATATTTGTGATTTGTTCACAGGACCGTTGTGGAAAATGTTACTTAAGTTATTAAGAATAATTAGAAGGGCAAAACGATCATTTATGCTCGTATTTAATTATCGAATCTCGGATGGGGATAAAATACATATACGACAGGTCATGGGAAAATATTACAGATTTATTGACTTTTGTAATCTTATATATTCTAAAAGTTCAGTCTTTTGCTTAGAGTGAAAAAAGTAAAGACTAATAATTAGCTTAGGTGGTCTAGGATCGACTAGACATGGTCTAATCATTGGAAGTTGGATTATATATGTTTGATTAGGTCCCCATGGTAGCTTTATAAAGTAATTGAACTTAATTATCGTTATTATAATAGTTTTGGACCTAATTGTATTTACAATTAAAAATTTTACTTACTTGTAATTACTGTAAAAGTTGTAAACTTAATTATAATTGAAATTGAAATTGAAATTTAGGACCACACGTATAATTAAATGTAAATTAATTGAATTTGGACTTTAATTAAAAATCCTACTTGAATTTTAATTTACTCTTATTTGAATTTGAGTGTGCAATTATTATTGTATAAGGGTTAAAACTATTCTATCTCTATAAATAGAGACGGGATAGAACCTAGAATTTTGACAATAATCATAATACATAATTTCATTATGTTCAAATTTGAAGAGGGTGAAAAGTGAGAAAACTCTTATTTTCTTGATTTAATTAGAAAAGGATACACACCTAGCTGTGTAGTCTTGAATTTGAAGAATACCATAAAAGACTTGGAGGTTTGAAACATCAAGTTCTTGCAATTAAAAGCTAGAACCACTTGATCCAAAAGCTAGAACTTCGTGATTTAAGATTAATTCAAGAATTAATCATTGAATTTAGATAAAAAAAAATTCAAATCCTTTATTTTGATATAACACGTGAACATCTAAACGATTTTGTTTATTAAATTAAAGAAATCTGTCTTAATTTTTTGCTTCCACTTTCTTCCAAGAAGAACTTGAAGGCTATCATTTCCGACGCTCCGCTGTTCCTCTTCTATTTGCTTTGCTGAAGTTACAAGTGAACTATTACAGCAATGCACCTCGATCATTTGAAGATTCGGAATTTCTCCAACACCACTAGGGATTTCCTCCATTTTATAGCACTGCTTAAGGACTAGGCGCTGAAGGCTCGGGAAGTGGATACTATCCGCTCTCCATTGTACAAGATCAATGTCTTCAAGTAGCAGATATTTCAGTTGAATAAATTCTCCTTCATTTGGTTCCCACTCTGGTCCACTGAAGGCAAAAGATTTGAGTTTGAGCACTTCAAGATTAAGCAACGAACCAATAAACCTCATATCCTCCCAAGCAATGAAGATGCCGCCTAAAGTTAATTTTTTGAGCGAAGGAGGAAAAATGATGTTATGCAAGAATGATGGTGATGGCGTTAAGAATAAGCATTTTAATGATTCAAGTTGATGTAGATGGACGAGATTATTGAGAGAGAAGTATTCCAAATCCAAATCCATCAATAAGAGGCCTCCATAACGGATTCCCAATTTCTTGAGATTGGGAATTCTTTTCACGACATCCTCCGTACATCTGAAATCCATCACAATGGAGAGTGTCTGTAAGTTTTCTAGAACGATAACACAATTTTCGGCCTCAATTTCTTCACTAGGAGGCTCAGAAAGTATCATTCTCCCCGACTGGACATGCCTTAACTGTGTCATCTTCCATATTTCAGGTTCTAAATATATTAACTTCTCTCTACCATAAATAATAAAGGTTTGTAAGTTTCGAAGTTTATATACTGATGCAGGAAGGCACTTATCCTCGTATCTGCAAGCGAGGTACCGCAAGTTAACTACTTCCGCCATTTCAGTTGGATGATAAATTATATCCACCCCAAACAACACTCTAAGTAGCATACCATTTAACAACTTTATCTCCGAAGAATGCCTGCTAAAATTTAAAAGAGATCGCAGAAGCTGATTCGGTAGGTTTTTGCTGGTAGGATCATCAACCTCTGTTCCTGTATGAATACATAAACGGCGCAGGATAATGCCTTCAGAAATCCCATGGAGATGACTTTCATTGACATGAAAAAAATTCTCCTTCTGAGCCTCTCTCACACATAGGTCACGTAACAGATCATGGATCATGCACGTTTTAATTTTGCCTCGGGAATCCCTTTGACACACCAAAACAATATTCCTATCCACAAGATCCAACAAGTACTCCTCAGCCACATCTTCCGAATATTTGGATTCCACTGATTTTATTAATCCTTCCGCAACCCATAACTTGACAAGTTCGAAGACCCTAATATTGCATTCTGCTGGGAAAATTCCCATATAAAGGAAACAACCTTTCAAATGATGAGGTAAATTCTTATAACTTAAAGATAATATCCTTGAGCACTGCTCATCATATGAAGCTATCACTGAACTTAGTTTTTCTCCGACATTTGTCCAGTAATCTTGTGTTCTTGTGGCCTTAGCGAGGTGCCCTGCAATCACAACAATTGGAAGTGGAAGTCCTTGACAACTTTTGACTATCTTCTTCCCAATATACTTGAATTCACAAGGGCAACGATCTTTTCCAAACACGTTCTCACAAAATAAACTCCAGCTTTCCTTCTTATTTAGAAAACGCATTTTATGAGGCGGATAACAAGAGTTTGCAGAACCAGCCACGTTTTCTAGCCTAGTGGTTATCATGATTCGACTCCCATTCTTGTCATTCGGAAACAATCCTTTCACTTGATCCCAAACTGTGGTATCCCACATGTCATCCATCACAACGAGATACCTCCTATTCTTTATATTCTTGTACAAAATTTCTTTTAATTTTTGAGTGGTCTTTGCACGAATCTGGTTATTGAGTTTCTTCATGGAATCTAGAAGGCCTAGAAGGATTTCTCGCACATTATAGTTTTGTGATACTGTCACCCAAGCACGAATGTAAAAATGATAAACAATAAATTCATCATTATAAACCTTATTAGCCATGGTTGTCTTACCTATTCCACCCATCCCAACAATGGAAATAGTTTCAAGATTTGATGATTCCCCAGTCAACTGATCCTTTATTACCATCATGTTATCATCAAGACCCACCATATTAATCTTGCCACTCGAAGCTGGTTTTGATGAAGCAACACTCGACCAAGTCATTGGATCCAGATCTTGTACGTCACTCTCGTCCTCAATCTTCTCCACCCTTTTCTTGATGGTATCAATTTCTTCCGTTCCGTTTCTCGAAGCTGGTTTTGATGAAGCAACACTCGACCAAGCCATTGGATCCAGATCTTGTACGTCACTCTCGTCCTCAATCTTCTCCACCCTTTTCTTGATGGTATCAATTTCTTCCGTTCCGTTTCTCGAAGCTGGTTTTGATGAAGCAACACTCGACCAAGCCATTGGATCCAGATCTTGTACGTCACTCTCGTCCTCAATCTTCTCCACCCTTTTCTTGATGGTATCAATTTCTTCCGTTCCGTTTCTCGAAGCTGGTTTTGATGAAGCAACACTCGACCAAGCCATTGGATCCAGATCTTGTACGTCACTCTCGTCCTCAATCTTCTCCACCCTTTTCTTGATGGTATCAATTTCTTCTGTTCCGTTACTCGAAGCTGGTTTCGGCGAAGCAACACTCGACCAAGTCATTGGATCCAGATCATGTACGTTACTCTCGTCCTCAATCTTCTCCACCCTTTTCTTGATGGTGTCAATTTCTTCTATTACTTTCTCTAATTCCGCCTTGAATTTACTCCATAAGGGTTTCTTAGGGATGCTGAGACGAGAGCAATTATTCTCCTTGTGACTCCTAGATTCTTCAAGAACGCGACGCCTAATATTGGATTCAATGATATCCTCAGCTTTATGTGCTGCATTCGTGATTCGACTCTCTAAACTTTCAATTGCTTTGCTGCTTTTCTGTGAAGAATTATCAAGAACATCTTGTAAGTAACTTACCCTTTTTAGTAAAAAAATGATTTGTTGTTTCTCATCACGAATCAGGAGTTGATAATCTTGATGCAGAGTATGATCAAGAATATGAGTAAGAGAAAGAAGAGCAGCATAAGCCATATCTGTTTTGTCATAAAGTCAACTAGTCTCTATGAGCTTTGTAGTTGGTCTTTCTTCGACCAGCCAATAGTTGGGCGCCATGTAAGTGACAAGGTTAGCTTTTCTCCAAGTATAATTGCACCTGTCCTTAAAGCAAAGAAGATGAGACACATGCTACAATACTCGCCTAACTTTGACTATTGTCACGAATTACTCGCTCAATTTACAGCGACGAGGGAAAAACTCGTTGAACCTCATATTCACGAGGCCTCATCTCGAATGGGGTAGGGATTATCGGTCTAACATGTAAATGAGACAGAAACAGGAAATGAGACGAAACAGAGCGAGAGTTATTATCCCGAAGCAGGTATGAGAAACATAATCTCTATTCCGTTTAAAATTAATTTCAAATTTAAGTTTTTTTATAAAACAAAAATAATAGATTTACTAACATTTTTAAAGAAAATATAAGTTATTTTTAAAAAATTAGTAAAAAATTAATAATATTTACTAATTAAAGACATAAAAAATAAAAGTACAAAATAAAATAAATAAAAAATAAATGGAACGATAAATCGGTCAGGGGACTTGCCCTGCCCGCCCGACTCGACCTTGATCCCTCCCTGAACTCGCTCTGTCACGCTTTAATTGGGTATGAAGATTAGGGTGAAGATGATTGACCCGTCTCATACTCGCTCAATTGTCATTTCTAGCAATTTCAGAATGTTTCCCCACCAGCCTTGACTTTCAATCGTGCTATAAAGCAATAATTCTTGACATAATATTATACTCGATTTTTTTATCAAATCATGTGCTACCACATCGAATTATGTCGCTACATATGTCTTATTTCTTCTTACAAAATGGCAAAATTCTTAAACTTTGGACCCTGCAATCAACTTCGTCCAGAATTTAAATGAAATGTCAACGTGGAGGACATCTCATGAAATCGTGTACTCTCAAACGCACCTCTCCCTCTGTCTGGAGAAGGAAACGTGCCTTAATCAAAACCCAAAAGAAACGCCCTCAATTCTTTCCAAATCTGAGACTCAAGTTGAATATGCCCCAAATCGAATCTGCTAGAGAATGATCAAGAATATCATTAAGAGAAAGAAGAGAAGCATAAGCCATGTCAGTTTTCTCGTAAAGGCAACTGGTCTTTATTAGATGTGTCGTTGGTCTTTTTTTGACATTTATTATTGCACCTGTCCATACAACAAACAACTTTATTTGAAAAGTTATTGAAGAATTGTACATGTATAAAATGCATGCCTCTATTTGGTGCAGATATATTTAGCAAATTTTAGATAAAAGTTGACGAAATATGTGATTGAAAAGTTACGGGTTCAATAAAATATGTGATTAAAATTAATTGTTAACTTTGATTTTAATAAAAATCTAGATTTTATTTTCTACCAAACATGTTAAGCTTATTTTATAAATTTATTGGGGACCTAAAATAGCGATTTTGGTAGTTCTTCTAACAAAATATATCCTAAATATCGTATTTTATGTTATATAGGAAAAACTCAATGATTGAACTAGAAATTGAAATATAAATGAAAAAATCAAGGAAAATGATGAAATCAAAAGTATGAGGACCAACTTGCAACAATCCAATAGTTGACTTGAACCACAAAAACAAGATCAAATATGCAAAATGTTCATTTGGATGCAATTGGGAGTCAAAGGGACGTAATTGGAGGTCAAACTTGAGAAGAATTTGGTGAATTGGAAGAAAAGAAGGAAAAACAAGCAAAAATGAAAGAAATTAAAAGTTTGGAGACCAAAGTATAACCATTCAATAGTTGATTCAAACAATAAAATAATGATTAAAGATCACATATGATCGATTGGGTGCAATTGGAGGTCAAATGGTTGAAATATACTTAAAGCATTTTCAAAAACCCATTTATAGTAAAAAAAAAAAATTATGCTTTAGATTTTCAATATCGGATTGAGACCAAATTTCAAACGACAAAAGTTTGAATTGGAAATTTCCTATTTCTAGAATAGTCATTTAAGTTATCTTCTAACGCATTTTGAATCACCTCAATCGGATATCGGGAAAGAAAGTTACGTCCAAAATACTGAAAGCTGCTAAGGGATAACACTACGTGAATTGGTGCACATGTGAGATACTAAATTTTTTGACCCCATAGCAATTCAGCATGCCACACATGCGGTAGCTATACATACGTGTGCGTCTAGGCCAAATTTTCTACTGAAGAGTCATTTTCGTTTTTTATTCAAACTTTTATTGGTAACAACTTTGGTATGATTTCTTAACCTAATTCGACTTATAAATAAAAATCTTGGGAGAAACATTGAAAACAAAAAGGAAAAACTCTCTCATCTTGTACATCATTCATACACAATTATAATCACCAATCACCCATATTTCATCATAAAAGAGGAGCAAAATCATATATTGTGAAAAGATTTTAAAGGCGAAGTTCAAGAACTCGTCGATTGAGATTAAACCTAGGATTTTTTAAGGCAAAGAAGCGAAATAATTACTGAAGATTTATCAAGATTGCTTTGAAAAAATTCAAGAACATATAAATTTATCTTCATTCATTTATTAATTCACAATTGTTGGTGATTTTATACAAAATTATGATGTTTTCTTATAATTTCGATATTTCAGGCTAGTTATTTAATTGTTATGATGAGATAAACACTTGTTATAATATTTTTGGTTTTAATAAATTAATTTGACTATAGTTTGCTTTTAAATTCTTGGATGTTTATTATCGGTTTTCATGTTTTTCAATTAATTGGCATCTAGTTGAATTGTTTGTAGATTTTGTTGTTATGGAGAGAGTCAATAAGATCATTAATACAAAATAATAAGCATTATAAAATTCAATAAGGGATAGAGATACAACATTATGCTTTACATGATTTCTATAAGTGTTCTAGCACGTTTAATATTTTTTTGCAGGTTTGCATCTTTTATAAAGATATATGAAGGTCAAATGTACAAATATATTTAATCGCTATTGAGAATGTTTTCAATCAAAATAGAAACATTGACCTACAAGAATGATTTCAAATTGTCATTTTAAATCGTTAAACTAAAAATGGATTAAAAAGAGGATTCGATATCTTAGAAATACTTATCACATATTTGAAAATCTAGTAATAACTTAGAAATTAACACAGATAAATTAAAATTACTTTTGCTATTTAATTAAGGATATTATTAATTTTAACTCGATCAAGTACGTAATTTTCGTGAGTTCAACACTTTATTTATCATTTTATTACTTGATTGAAATATCGTAACTTGTAGGATTTCAAAGGGTCACATGCACAAATTCCTTATGTCGAGAAAAAAGAAGTATATGCCTCATGATGGTCTAAATGTGTTTAAAATTATGTCAATTCTTCAAGTCACTTAGGGTCCGTTTGATAGAAATGTGGAAAATGAGTGGAAAAAAAATATTTTATAGGGAAAAGATTTTCTTAAAAATTATTTTGCTGGGAATTGTAATTAATCGGGTTTGATTGGCATAATTTTCCATGGAAAATATTAAAAGTTTGATATCCGTTTGATTTCATTTTTTATGGAAATTGTCCATTAAAGTGATAATATTTTCTACCATTGGGTCTAGAATTTGTTCCAATTGCCAAAAAAAAATCGAAAAAAAATCTTATCAAATACCATTCGTTTGACTTTGTTTTGCATGAAAATTGTCAATAAAAGTGAAATTTTTTTTTACCATTGTGTCTAGAATTTTTTCCAATTGCAAAAACAAAAAAAAAAATTGAAAAGTTGGAAAATATTTTCTCACCAAAACATCAAGAATTTATTTTCCTCAAAAATGTGGAAATTTTGAAAAGTTGGAAAATATTTTTCCGAGAAAATTTTATCAATCAAACACTACAAAAATTAAAAAATGAAAAATATTGAAAAATAGATCATATCAAACGAACCCTTATTTTATAAAATCATAGTACCAGTAAAACATAATTTTAGAAAAAATAACTTTTAAATATAGTTACCATACTCTAGAGTGTACACCCTACTCTCTTACTTCTGTACATTTTGATAGGATATAATTCAAATGATTATAGAAAATATAAACAAATATTTTTTTTACAGTTGTTTAGTTCTCAATAAAATAGTTTATTTCTATTCATAGGGAAGCTCGTGTCAGTCTACTTGTAGCTCTGGTACATTATAGGTACTCGTGTTCCTCTGGTAAATTATAAGTAAATCTAGAGCCTGAGACTACTAATCAGATTAAAATTGAAAATATGGTCGTTGTTGGGTCTCACTCGTCAAACAAAAGTCAACAATAACGGCTAATTTTTCAATTTTAATCCGATTTTAATTTCTACCAAACATCCTCCTAGTTTGGAAGGCACCCTAGCTTAGAATGTCATTCTAAGCCCTCTTTGACACCAAATTCTCATTTTCATTTTTTTCTTTCTTCATTTCGATTATATATTCTTTAAATAAAATAATATTACACATAAATTTAAAACTTTTCATTACTTTTCAACCACACATTCTTCTATCAATCGCTATTCCGAAAGTCATTTTTTCCCCCCAAAGGGTGTCAAACACAAGCTAAGAATAGTATATTGAAATAGGATTATGAAATTATTAATTTGTATAATTTGATAAGACTAGTTCGAGAATCCATTCCTCATCAAATATGTAGCTAAATTTATATTGTTTAGGTGATTTCTCGTTCCAAGATATGTGGAACATAATTACGCGAATAAGTTGATATAATTATTACCATTTGTAATTATTTATGAGCATGGTGTCTTGTGATGCCTCAATGGTGATCAATTGTACAAGTAACAATCATTCCTAGACCAATATCACACATGGCTTATTATGGATTTATTATGTCAAATAGGGCACATGTACTAGTAGAGTTTTTAGCCATACTTACGTTTGACTAAAGCGAGCTCGAGTGTACACATCTTTGATTTCACATGGTTCCAAAAAGGATTGAGATAGTTATTTAAGAAAAAAAATAACATGGCGTGCATCAGGTATACACCAAAACCACATTTTACTCATTAAGTTATACTCATTCCCCTTTTTTTTCATAACACATAATTACATGGTATAGAAATAATAGTTGGGCCATTATTCATGATGGCGAAGAGCTCCATTGGACATATGTTCTTGGCATATGGTCATACTATCTGGAGGAGGTAGATGTTCGCTAAAATCGTATACCGCAAGTGCACAGGTCGTGCTCAAGTAATAAAGTGGACCTTTTGAGTCCGGATTGTCGATCTCTTGAGGAATGTATACTTTTAATTACGCAACTTTAATCAATTTAATTCTAATAATGAAAACAAACACACACAATTAAACATAAGATTCGAAAAGTGGTAAATAAACTAAAAATCTACGAAATAAGAAAAAAACAAATACTTGAAAATTTTGGAGGAGAAACGTGGTTGAGATTCATGGTTTCATTTAACCGTCGTCTAATTAATTTCTCAACAAGCCAAACGAACTACTCATTCACGATGTTGGATTCGATCTTCAGTTTTAGTTAATTACCTCTCTCGAGTGAAATTACCCTAATTGATTGGTTTAACTTATTATATTTTTATGTCGATTACAACCAAACAATTGCATTCAATCATTGTGAAAATAGCTTATTGGGTCACCTATGACCAATGATATATCTCTATCCATTACAAAAACCTAGGGTTTCGACTATTTGATCTAAAATGTACAATCTTCTCTTGAACAATGTACAAATCACTAAACACAATCATCTATTGACCACATAAAACAATAGTAGAAACACATGAAAATAAACAACTTAAAATCAAAGGGCAAATATAGAAATTAATCAAGCCTAGGTTAAACTAATTCCACAAATCCCAACACAATCAATTATCCCATTTTATATATATGATAACAAAAGGAAAATATATATATCCAATACATTATAAATATAGAAGAAAAATTGAAAAAAAAAAAAAATCAAATTTATAGATAGAGGTGGGCATGGGTTGGATTGAGTCGATTTTTGCCTTAACCCAAATCCAACCCAACATGATTGGTTTGATCAAAATTTAACTCAACCCAACCCAACTCGTACAAAGGTTGAAACACAACCCAACACAATCCAATCAAGTATCGGTCGGGTCGGGTTGGGTTGGTCAATTTGGGACAACTTATCAACAAAGATTAAAGTCGTTCAATTTTTTATTATACTAACATGATCGGTATACTTTTTTCTTTGTATAAGGACTACATAATCAAGCCACAAGAAATTTTGCTGTAAATACATGTCACACCATGAAAAAAGAAGACAGGAGAAATCCAAATGTACCACCTCATTTACAGATATCCTTGCATCTTAATGAAGCCTTTATAGTTTTTAATACCTCGATATCACTAATTAACTACTAAAATAATGAGGATAAAGCCTTAAATAATTTATGCAGCCTCAAAACCAGAATTGTTCAATGAAAATCAGAAGATTTTGTATTGTCTGCAGGGATCAGTGTGATGAAGTTTAATCTCAACGATCCTATATAAAAGTTCTTATCCTGTTTAAACTATAAAAGAGAGCAGCATTCATGTAAAAAATGGTGAACAATAATAAGCTAAACCCATGCAAGGATCAACGATAAAAAAACAAAATAAACCTTATTCCTAATAGATTTGGGGTCGGTTTACATGACCCTTCTGTTCATTTCTTAGAACTACTAGGAAATTGTGTCACTCTTATTAATGGGGTGCTCTTTAGGTTGACAACTTGACACAACCATGCAAGGTTTAAGGACACATATTTTGCTTGAAAATACCTATTTTATTAAAAAATGGGTAAAATGCAAAAGCTTTTATCTGGAAGATGAGGTTTAAGTCCACAGTGAAGTCATGTGCAACCATCTTGGCTAACTGTCATACAATCTAGAGAGAATGTAAAGAATTAGGCAAGTATAAACTAAAACATCAAGCCAGAAATGCTTACATAGAGAAAAATGCACAAATAAACTAGAAATTGGTTACAAATCAGATCCATGAGGGTCATTAGAAATCAAAGGTTATGGAGTCATATATAAATGATTAATGAAGAGGTATAAATTTCATTTTATTGGCAAAATGCATATTTTCTTCCATTCTAGAAATTTTGAGGGTTACATAAATCAATTCAAAGATTCAAACGTTGTAGATTTGTGGATAGTGGACATATGAACTCAACTAATCATCACGGGATTTAGATTGATCCAATATGATATAGTTTAAATGCAAAGATCCATCACAGAGACGCCATGAGACAACATAAACGAGGTTTGTGTAACTTGAAATTGAGTCCCAGTTGAAAAGGGCTACAATAATAGTTTAAATCACTGAATTTGCAATTTACTCCCCAAGTATTAAATGTATTATCAATAAAAGAAATGATACGTTGTGGCACTCAATCTTTCCTATCATCACCGATTTCTGATCACTTACAATTCTGCAATTTATTCAAACTAAATTTGCCTTTGCATTTTTGCAATTAGAATTATTACAAGCTTTCTAGGACTTTTAAGACCTCGTGCACTATGGATGGAGAACAAAAAGTGTGTTTATAATTCAACTTTCTAGGGCAAATTCAAGAAAATCCACAAGAACCCATAAAGCATTCTTTTCAGTAATAATAATACCTAAAGAAAATAGATTCTTGAGAATCTTCTAGTTCAACATGATAAAACAAAAAAATTATGGTTCAATTTATGAATTGATTTGCCTAAATGCGAAATAGAGCAAATGCACACAAGTTTCTAGAATGAGATCATTTAAACAAATAAGAAGATCTCTGTTGACGATTTGGCTTTGAGGCGAGTCCTGATTGGCGAGCGTGATTCATGAAGGCTGGAGAGTAGAGATTGGAGAGAGCGCTGCGTAAAGGCAATTTGGCTTTTAGCCTGGGTTTTGTTTTTCAACTTAACGAGTTTTCCTTTTTTTTTGGGTAATCGGGTCGGGTCAGATCGGTTTAGATCGGGTTTAGATTGTTAGCTCATAACCCGACTCGACTCGACCTGACCTGACCCAATCACTCAACTCAATACCCGAAACCTACCTAAAAAGCGAAAAAAAGACCCAAATCGGTTGGATCGAGCGATTTACTCAGGTTAGTTTGGGTTTTACCCATTCCTAGATATACATAAAACCCTATTTGAAGCTTTGCTTGATTTCCCGAAATACTTCTTCACCACTTTGATGTATTTCCCCCTTTTATGCTCTTGATTGCTCCAAAATCCCAACATAAAATGGAAGGAAAAAGGAAAAAAAGAAAAAACAAATTAGCAAATGAGAACAAAATGGAAAGCTGTTGCGCCCCCAGCAGAAACTGAGAAAATGAAATCTGTGGAAGGAGGGTCATATGCTGATTTTTAAAACAAAACCTAGTGAAAATTGCAGCCTTGGTCCTTGGTTTTACAAAAAATAATTAAAATGGTCTTCAAGTTTCAAAAGTGAGCCTAACAACCAAAAAACACTCCAAGTCCTCCAACTTTCATCATGTACAATCTGGTAATCAAAATTTGACTTTCATTCCAAATTTTGTCATCCATAAAGTGCATCCTAAGGTCCTCAAATTTCAGCACTTGTACATCTTAGTCCCCCAAAGTCATGAATTTTGACGCTTTTAGTCTATTTTTCTTCCTTTTGTCTTGTTATCTTTCCTTTGAGTGAATTTTTTTTTTTATCTACAAACACAATAATTACATAATTATGAGTAGAAATCCGCTCATTTTTACTAATAATAATTATATTTAGGTATTAAATAAGTGTGCAAAAACACACTTATCAAATACTCCCAAACTTAAGTTCTTGCTCGTCCCGAGCAAAATTATCTAGCACGCAATCATGCAACTTAGACAAAGATCAACACATTAGATAACTTACCAAAAATATTCATGTGTAAAATTGTATATCAATTCACAAGTATGCCTCCAAATAATGCTACCAAAAACAATTTAAGCTTATCCAATGTTCGATCATTGTGTGGGTGCATAGTTACTTTCAATCATCATCTAAATTAGGAAAAAGTTATCAAGACGGGAAAAAAATTTAATTTGAATCCAACCCAACCCTTTGTGGTCAAATATGTCATTTTTCGCTCGTGAGATTTACACTCCTCAAATAGATGTTTCTTTTCTTTCTCCGGGTGTAAATCTAAAGGTTGCTCTCAATTCCCTCATTTCTTTTTCCGCTCTTGTTCGGTTGGGTGTAACCAGCAATATCAACATCTAGTCATGTGATGATTCTCCACTAGATGAGTGCTTCGACATTCAAGTTTATACTAAGTAATTCAAACCCACTAGTTATCTAAGCCCAAACATCAATACAATTGCACAATTTCATCAAAATTTCCAATAAAAGCTCGTGATTGACCTCACTCTCTTAAACTTTCTTATTGATCCTTGTAGCGAGCTTTATGTCGATAACTCTCCAGTTGTTTAGACCAAAGGGTATCGGATTTTGAGATACCTTAACAGACTTAATAACTTGAGTAAAAAAAGCTACGAAGTGAAGCCCAAGATTCAACAAGTGCAATATCATTTTTTCAAGCACAACATAACAAATGGGGCTTAGATCCCTAGCATATGGTTACTTAGCTTATGCTTGACAAAAGACACTCCACACAATTATTTTTTTTCTTTCAACATGCATGGAATCAACACACTTCTAGATAATATCTTTTCACTAGCTTGACCACCCCTAAACTTATCTCATAATATGGTAAAGTGAAAGAGAAGAGAAAATAAGCTAATGCAATTTTTCAAGCAACTCACATCATAGTTCTTACCAATTCAAAAATCTCTCCATCAATCCAAAAATGTCCATATCTAGATAACAATTAATCATGACTATTGTGCTCAAAGTGACTTATGATCTCACATGGACAAGCAATTTGTGAAAAATTTAGGCACAAATAGCATATTTGGTCATAGCTCATGAATTAACAACAATTTTAAACATCAAACCATGCTAAGCTGGCAAGGCTATCTAATATGTAACACGGAATCACAACAGTTAAAGCACAATCATCCCCAAACTTAAATCACACATTGTCATCAATGTGTAAAGAACAAGCTAAAAGAGGAGAGTGAATAACGAAACTTCACTGATTGTATATTGGGTGAAGAAGTACCAATACTCTACTTGGATTTGTGATGCTTTTAATGAATTTGGGCAAGTGACCTTCTTGTACACAATTTACCCCCAAACTTGTGAGGAACCATGGATATGTGGGACTTCAAAATTTACCTACAAAAATGGTATTAAGTAAAAAATGTGATAAAAAAAAGTATTAATCATGAGTAAATATCAAATTAGTAAAAGGGTAAGAAGATTGGATTGCCTCCCAACAAGCACTTGTTTTAAAGTCTCTAACCCGACTTTTGGGACATGATCATTCTGGGTTGTCAATGAGAATATATGATTTCTCTTTCGAAAAATCGCCTCCCAAGTATGGTTTCAAACGTTGCCCGTTGACCTTGAAGTTCCTCTTTTCTTCATGATAAAGTTCAACCGCTCCATGTGGAAAGACTTTTGCGATGGTGAAAGGACCCGACAATCTTGAGCGGAGCTTTCTAAGAAACAATTGGAGTCTAGAATTGTAGAGAAGAACTTGTTTCCCAACGAAGAACTCCCACTTCACAATGTGTTTGTCATGCCATTTTTTTGTCTTTTCTTTGTAAATTCGGGCATTCTCATAAGAATCAAGGCAAAATTCATCAAGTTCATTCAATTGAAGCAATCTTTTCTCACCGGCCAATTTGACATCAAAGTTCAAAGCTTTCATTGCCCAATAAGCTCGATGCTCAAGTCCGACCGAGAGGTGACAAGATTTTCCAAATAAAAGACGGTAAGGAGACATACCAATAGGGGTTTTGAAGGCGATGCGGTAAGCCCATAATGCATCATCCAATTTCTTGGACCAATCTTTTCTCGAAGCGCTCACCGTTAACTCGAGAATCCTCTTTAACTCCCTATTCAAAATCACAACTTGGCCACTAGTTTGGGAATGATAGTGGTGGCCACACGATGTTTCACTCCATATTTTATCAATAATAAGTCGAAGAGGCGATTGCAAAAATGTTTACCTCCATCACTAATGATTGCTCGGGGGGTGCCATAGTGAAAAAAAAAATTCCTTAAAAAGCTTACTACCACTCAAGCATCATTAGTGGGCAATGCCACCGCTTCGACCCACTTGGACACATAATCAACCGCCACCAAAATGTATTGATTTGAGAATGATGAAGTGAAAGGCCCTATGAAATCAATACCCCACATGTCAAAAATTCCTACTTCCAATATAGAGTTCAATGACATTTCATTTCAATTGGAGATATTACCACTACGTTGGCATCCATCACATTTAGAGACAAGAGTATGGGCATCCTTAAATAATGTGGGCGAATAGAAACCTGAATGAAGTACCTTTGATGCGGTTTTCACGGCACCAAAGTGGCCACCATAAGGAGATGAATAACATTGCTCGAGGATTGGTTCCATTTTATCTTCCGGCACACATCTCCGAATAATTTGATCTGGGCCTTGTTTAAACAACAAAAGGTCTTCCCAAAAATAATGCTTGATGTCGGTGAAAACTCTCTTCCTTTGTTGGTAAGAAAGATCCGAGGGAGTGATGTCACTAGCAAGAAAATTCACATGGTCTCCATACCATGGTGTGTGAGTGACTTGTAGAAGATGCATGATTTGCAAGAGTTGTTCATTGGAAAATACCTTATTTATTTCACCATCCACCGCTTCTTCGGTATACTCAAGTCGAGACAAATTATCGGCAACAATACTATTGATCCCCTTCTTATCATGGATTTCCAAGTCAAACTCTTGTAGAAGAAGAACCCATCTAATTAATTGAGGCTTAGCATCTTTCTTTGCTAGAAAATACTTGAGGGTCAAGTGGTTGGTGTAAACAATCACCTTCGACCCAACGAGGTAAGACCTTAACTTATCAAATGCAAATACAACCATGAGCATCTCTTTCTCGATAGTAGCATAGTTCAATTGAGCATCAGTCAAAGTTCGGCTGACGTAGTAGATAACATGCAAGATTTCATCTATTCTTTGCCCCAAAATTGCTCCAACGGCATAATCGCTTGCATCACACATAAGCTCAAATGGAAGATTCCAATCTGGAGTTACAATAATAGGAGCAGTGATGAGTTTTTCTTTAAGAGTGTTGAAAGTATGAAGACACTCTTGAGAGAAATCAAAAGTAATGTTCTTCTCAAGTAAGGAATAAAGTGTCTTTGAGAAGTCCTTGATAAATCTCCTATAATATCCGACATGTCCCAAAAAACTTCTTATCCTCTTTATTGAAGTTGGTGGAGGTAATTTCTCAATGATTTGGATTTTTGCCTTGTCAACCTCTATCCCTTTGCATGAAATTCAGTGGCCAAGAACAATGCCTTCTTGGATAATAAAGTGGCATTTTTCCCAATTAAGTACTAAGTTGGTCTCTTCACATCTTTTTAATACCATCTCCAAATTCCTCAAGCATCCATCAAACAAGGCCCCAAACACTGAGAAAGCATCCATAAAAACATCAATACATTTCTCCACCAATCGAAAAAGATAGCCATCATGCACCTTTGGAAAGTAGCGGGTGCATTGTAAATACCAAAATGCATCCTTCTATATGCAAATGCACCATATGGACAAGTGAAAGTAGTTTTCTCTTGATCCTCCGGGACTATTGGAGTTTGATTATAGCCCGAATACCCATCCAAAAAGTAATAGTGAGAATACCCCAACAATCGTTCAAGTATTTGATCAATAAAAGGAAGAGGGCAGTTGTCCTTTCTAGTAGCATTATTGAGCTTGCGGTAATCAATGCATACTCTCCAACCGGTCACGGGTCTTGTAGGTATAAGTTCGTTATTCTCATTTTCAACTACCGTTACACCTCTCTTTTCTGGTACCACTTGAACAGGGCTCACACATGTACTATCTGAAATCGGATAAATAATGCCTGCATCAAACCACTTTACAACCTCAGCCCTCACCACTTCTTTTATGTTTGGATTCAATCTCCTTTGATGCTCCATCGATGGTTTAAAATCATCTTCCATAAGGATTTCGTGCATGCACAATGAAGGGTTAATTCCTCAAATATCTTCAATAGTCCAACCAATGGCCTCCTTGTGTTCCCTCAACACCCAAAGTAACTTCCCTTCCTCCAACTCACTTAAGGAATTGGAAATGATAAATGGAAGTGTAGATTCATATCCAAAATAGGCATACCTTAAATGAGATGGAAGAGGCTTTAATTCAAGTGTAGGTTCTAGTTGAAGACAAGGTAGTGGTGATAAAGAGTTCTTTTTCAACTCCTCAAAATATGGTACTTTCTTGTAAGAACAAGATAGTGTAGCCCCTAGGTAATATGCCACGTGCTCAACTTTGAGATCCTTATCCTTGGTAGTTGAAGAACGTATAAGACATGTGGTGTACTGTCGTAGGCACCCAAAAATAGTCCTTAAACCTCTAAAACTAATGTAGTAGTGGAAGTAAGGGTCGATCCCACGAAGAGTGTGTAATTCAATAGTTTATGCTCCGTACAATGATTGGGGGGGTTTTTGTATGCAAACAATTGTAAATAATGCAATTAATAACAATGAAAACTAAATTAACGAAAATAATCAAAAGACTAACCTTGGTCCAAGTCAATATCCACCTTCGGAAATCCACAACTGATCATAGATGCAAGGATAATTCAATTCATATCTTGAATATTCACCGTTGGAATGATTTTCCTATTTCTCCTTAATTTTGGTTAGTTAGAAAACCAGCGTTCTAATTAACCCTAATTATTAAATAACCCCAGATCAGCGCTCAAGATTCAATTTAATAACAGCTTTAAACAATAGAGAAATCGATGAACTAGATAACACAAACACCAGCGGTTGCATTCAATCCATTTAAACATTCTTCTTAAGATTCAATAACCTCTATCGCAGAAAATCATCAAATCCTAGTGCTTCATAAGTTAAAGGAATTAAACAATTACGGATTTGATATTTAACTTAGCGGTAGATTGCAACGAATAATAAACTAGTAGGCCTCCTAGCAATTAAACATAACAATCATAGAAATAAGTGCAGAAAAATATTCAATACTCAAAAACATGAATTAAATTAAGAAAAATCATTTAGATCTCACAATATGTGGTTCCGAGGCTTCAATCTCCTTCGACCAAGTGTAAAAGTTTAGTTACAATTCATGAATCTAAGAGAAAAATAGAGAAGAATAAAGTTGGAGAGGTTCTCCCCTTGTTTTGGTCTCCTTAGGTCTATTTATACTTCCCTACATGTTCTTGGCCAATTTGGAGTCTTTTTCTCGAGTTTTCACGGCCCAAACAATAAAAACCTAAAATCTGTGGCGGCGCGCGGCGCTTGAGCGCTATAGGAGAGCGCTTGAACGCTAGAAATCTGTCCACTCTGCGTCAGCTTCAGTATTTTCATCATAACTTTTTCTTCCGATGTTCGATTGAGACGATTCAAGATGCGTTAGAAAGATAACTCAAAGGGATACAACTTTTATTCAGAGACAATCTTCAAATTCGATCGTTTACGATGTCCAAAATTGGTCTCAATATGAGGTTGAAAATCGATGCAAAACTTTTCAGCTTGAAAGTTGATATGTGAAAATGTCTTGGCCATATTTCATCCCTTTGAATCCTTTCTTCATCCAATTGACCTCTAACACTCTCAAATCTTCATCACATGGTTAGAAACAAGTTTAGAATATTTGCACTTTAGTCCTTGAACTTTCACTTTCTTCCATTTTGGTCCCTTTTCATCTATTTCTTCCAAATTACGCAATCTCCATAGAATTGCCACCTAAACCAAAATATGAGAATACTAAGTACATTTAGGTACAAAATAAACATATGAGCGCATAAAATAAGGAGGAAAAAATATGCATTTTACATTCCTATCAACATGTTTTAAGAGGATCCTTAAAAAGGCCATAAAGAGAATCTGCTACCATATGATCAACAACATCCAGTCGAAGGCATGAATCGAATTTTGATGGGTACTTGATGGCCTTCAAGATATTGAATGTAACTTGTTCATCTTGAACCCTTAAGATGAGTTGCCCTCTTACACGTCAATTAAAGCTCGACCTGTAGCAATAAATGGCCGTCCTAAGATAATAGGGATGTCATGATCCTCTTCCATATCAAGAATTATAAAATCGGTCGGGAAGATGAACGTGTCCACTTTAACTAGGATATCCTTAATGACACCCCTTGGTACTTGATAGATCTATTGGCCAATTACAAGGACATGGTGGTTGCCTTGGCCTCTCCCAAGCCCCATTTCCTGAAAATTGACAAAGGCATCAAATTAATGCTAGCACCAAGATCACATAAAGCTTTACTAAAGCCTAAATCACCAATTGTGCATGGAATAGTAAAACTCTCTGGATCTTTGATTTTTGGAGGTAATTTGTTTTGTAAAATAGCACTACATTCATCCGTTAGTATCACCGGCTCATGCTCTTCAAGTTTTCTTTTGTTGGAAAGAATGTCCTTCATGAACTTGGCATAACTTAGCATTTGAGCTAAGGCATCAACAAATGGGACGTTGATGTGTAGCTTCTGGAACACTTCCAAAAATTTGCCGAATTGAGCATCGAGCTTATGCTTTTGAAGTCTTTGTGGAAATGGAATAAGAGGTATATATGCCTTAACCGGTGTTGGAGCCTTTGATGTTGATGGCTTCAGTTCACTTTCCTTGGCTGCTTCAATGCTAATACTAGGCTCTTGAACAATTACATCTTTCTTTATGGGTGCTTTGTCAGATTGAACCCTTGGCCATTTCACCGTAATTTCAGGTGATTACACCCCACTTTTAGTGGTAATAACTTGCACATTCTCTCTTGGATTTGTTTCGATATTGCTAGGCAATGCTCCTTGTTTCCTTTTGGAGAGAAGATTGGATATTTGGCCCAATTGACGCTCCGAATTTTTATGGAAGCATCATTACATTCTTGATATTGCAACTGATGGTTCACCACTTAGCAATGGCCTCTTTCCATCCTTCTGTCTTCTCTTATAGCATTGGGTTTAGCACATTTTGATTGTTCCCATAAGAGAAGTTTGGATGATTTTACCAACCGTGGTTATAAGTTTGAGAGTAAGGATTATACCCTTGGCATTGGAAGTTTTCAGCATATGCCACTTGCTTGGTAGATGCCAAATTACTACCTATTAATGGGCAACTCGGACTTGGGTAATTTACTCCATAAATATCACAAATAGATGAGGATTGTATCATATGGGCAGAATGAAAGCTAGAGGTAGATGTAGAAAGTCCTTCTACCTTCTTTGCTAGGGACTCAATCTTTGCTAAAACCATTGAAAAGGCTTTACCATCTCGAGCTCCACCAACTCCTCTTTGTGAACCCATATCCGACCACATAGCACTTTGCTCACTCATGACCTCAAATAGATCATATGCTTCCCGAATACTTTTCTTCTTAATTGAGCCATTAGAAGATGAATATACATTTGAATGGCAAGGAGTTAACCTGGCATAAAAATAATTTACTTGTTGCCCCATTGTGTTTCCATGATTTAGACATTTCCGAAGCATATCTTTGAACCTCTCACAAGCCCATGAAAGCTCTCCAATTCGAATTGTTGGAAGGTGGTTATATCATGCCTAAGTTTGGCTACTCGCGCGGGTAGAAAGAATTTGGTGGTAAATTTTTGAACAAACTCCGCCTAACTTTTTATGCTCCCGGGTGGTAAAGTTTCAAGCCACTCTCTTACCTTATCCTTCAGTGTATGTGTTGACCAATGATTAGTTCCACATGTTTTGATTATAATAAACAATACATTTATGGTTCTAACATATCTAGTTTCTTGAGTTTTCATGTATAAATATCCATAAAACACTCAAATGTACAAATCATCATCAGTTGAAGAGTGTGCAAACAAAAGAGACTCGAAGAGAACAAGAATTGTGAAGACTAGTATTTAGAAGTTGTTTATCGAAACTGCGTTTATATGTAAATGTATTCTCGTCAATTCTTAGCAAAAAAGATAAAGCTCAAACTATATTTTTAATTCATCATTTGCATAAAAACGTTTTATAAATAAAGATGATTTTGGACAAATAAATATTTTTGATATATAAATTAAAAACACCAAAATTTGCAATCTTTCAATCGACCAAAAGTATACCAATCAATTGGTATGCTCGATCGAAATATATTTCGATCGATTGGTTTGATCGACCAAAGTGTCAGGCGAAACTCCAACGGTTTGAATTTTACAATGGCTACATTCACACTTCGATCGACCGAATGTGCTTAACCGATAGTGATTGGGTCTCACACATTTTTGGCTATAAGTATCAATCCATTTTGCATTCGATATTAACCAACTTACAAGATATCTTTTAAGAGCTTATTTATTGAAAATCGTTGATATTACTTGAGTCTAAATTCTATTTCATTTATTATAAAAGAATTTCTTGATTGATTCAATCTTTTTCATTCAACTTATCAAGAATTCTATTTTGCAAAGAACTTTTCACAACTTCATCTATTCTTCATTCTTGATAAAAGCTTTCTTTGCCAACACTTTGATTTAAGTGTCAATCTCTCTTCATACTTAACTTGTGTTATTTGTTAAGAGAGATTATTGGTTTGAAAACTTTGATACAAAAATACAAACTATTTCATTATCGATCATTCATCATAGTTTTCATCATAAACAATTGAGCTTTATTATTTGTTATCTAATGAAGTGTTACCCTAACTCTCTAAATACTTGACTTGATTACATCATTTGTTAAAAGAGTTCTTTCAATTGTAAAATTATCATTTATACTTTGGTGGTTTCGAGAGTCTTATGAAAACTCGATTATTGTTAAGGATATGTGCTCCTTGTTATAAGTTACCTAAGGATAAGTGCTCCTTGTTGTTAGCCACTTAAGGATAAGTGCTCATTGTTTGTAAGTCACTTAAGGATTGGTACTCATTGTTTGTAAGTTATCATTATAGTGTATTTGGCCTTACTCGTGATGGAGAGTTTGGTAACGGAGACGTAGAACACATCATGTATCCAACCCCATTAAATCGATTTGTTATCTTTACATTTTCGTACTTTATTTTACATTGTCATTTATATTGTGCTATATTTATACTTGAATTAAGTTATCAAACTTGCATTTTTAATTCTCGTATCATACTTTACATTTATATCTTGTGTATCGAATTGTTTTGAAACTAAGTGTCGAAAAAGATTCACAAACCAATTCATCCCCCTCTTGATTAGTTATTTTTGGGTCATCAATTCAATATCTTGTGTTATGGTTAATCTTAATATTGAGGGGGCATTCTACAAATCATCCTCCTTTGTTTGATGTTACACATCATAATTATTGAAAAACTAGAATGATGATTTATATTCAATCAATTGATTATAATGTTTGGGATGTTATTGAATTTGATCCTCATAAGCTTACTAAGGTTCTTAAAGATGATGGAAAACCGGACCAAGCTATTCCAAAGCCTAGAGGGGAGTACGATGAGGATGATAAAAGAAAATTTTCATTGAATGCAAGAGCAAATAATCTTCTTTATTGTGCTTTAAACATAAATGAATTTAATCGTATTAGCACATGTGATTCAACATATGATATTTGGCTTGCATTAGAAATCACATACATGGGCACAAACAAAGTAAATGAAACTAAGATAAATCTTTATATAAAGACTTTGAAAATTTCTTTATATAACAAAATGAACCCATTACTAGTTAATGGTCTTAAAGGTTTTGATCGAAAATTTATTGATGGTGAACTTGTGAGCAAAATTCTTAGGTCTCTCTCGAAAAATTGAGATTCATTAAGGACGTTAATAGAGAACACCAAAGATATCAAAACATATTCTTTGGAAGAGTTCTATAGAACATTGATGACCTATGAGCTAAATCATGCCAAAGCAAAGGAGAAATCAAGAAAAGCAAAAGAGGAAGAAAAGAAGGATTCTCCTAGAAGGCAAATAGCTTTGAAATCTTCAAATGATGAGAAAACTTCAAACTCAAAGAAGAGTGATGAGGAACTTGATGATCTTCTTCTCCCTGTCAAAAAGTGGAGAAGCTTTCACAATAACCGTCGATTCCAAAAGAAAAAAGACAAAGGTGAGGAAAAGAACAAAAATGTTGTACGCTATGATTGTGGAAACCCCGGTCACAAAAGAATAGAATGCCCGAACAAGAAAAAATTCTTCAAAAAGAAAGCTTTACAAGCCACTTGGGATGATAGTGATGATGAGCAAGAAGAAGATGAAAGTCAAGATGAAGTTGCAAATATGTGCTTCATGGCCATGGAGGATGAGGTAAACACAAATGACACTCTTACTTATGATGAATTATCTAGTGCATATGATGAAATTATTAGTGCTTTTGAAAAACTTTCTCTCAAACACTCTACCCTCAAGAAGCAACACATTTTATTGAAAAATGAGATCAAAAAGATTTTAGAAACTCAAAAGAATTTTGAAAAGGAAAATAATGATCACGAACTCCTAATCAAAGAAAATGTTTCCATAAAAGAAAGAGTCATTGGCTTAACCAACGTTGTGCACAAATTCATCCAAGAAAAGAAAAACTTTGAGTTAAGGCTTGAGAAACAAAAATGTGTCTTTGATAGAAGTGGCATTGGATACAAACCTTCTCTTAAACAAAAATATCTTGAAAACATGTTTGTCAAAACTTCTAACACCACATGTAGTTTTTTAACAAAATTGGACATGTAACTTTTAATTGTTCAATCAAAAAGAAATTACATTTTCAAAGAAATAAGTGGGTTCAAGGTCCACTAGCACTAACTATCAAGGACCCAAAATTAAATGGGTACCAAGATCAAAATTTGAATCAACTCTTGTAGGTGCCTTCAAAGATAAAAGAGCAATTGGTTCTTGAATAGTGGTTGCTCAAAACACATGACTAGAGACAAAACATTAGTGTCAAGCTTCAAAAGGAAAGATGAAGGTCATGTCACATTTGGAGATAATGCCAAAGGAAAAATCGTGGGCATTGGAAATATTAGTAATCCTTCATCTCCATCTATTGAAAATGTTTTGTTAGTAGATAATCTCAAACATAACTTGCTAAGTATTAGTCAATTATGTAATAAAGGTTATCATATCAAATTTGATTCTTTGACATGCCTTATTAAGATGCTACATCAAAAGATATGTTGTTCATGGGTAGCCAATTTAAATATGTTTATATCATCAACATTGAATTTGAAAAGGAATTAAAATGTTTATCAAGTTTTGAAGATGATACTAGATTATGGCATAGAAGAGTATGTCATGTTAGTATGGACCTAATTTCAAAAAATTATTTTGTTAAAGGTCTACTAAACCTGAAATTTGAAAATGACAAAATTTGTGATGCTTGTCAATTTGGAAAACAAACTAAAACCTCTTTCAAAACCAAGCAATTCTCTTCAACTATAAAATCGTTACAACTTCTTCACATGGATCTTTTTGAACCTTCTAAAACTGCAAGTTTAAGTGGCAAGCACTATGCATTTGTCATCGTTGATGACTTCTCAAGATTTACTTGAGTCTTGTTTTTGAACTTGAAAAATAAAGTTTTAATGGTATTTAGACATTTTTATAAAAATGTTCAAAATGAAAAATGATATTCTATCACAACCATTAGAAGTGACCATGATGGAGAATTTGATAATATTATTTTTGATGATTTTTATAAAGAAATGGATATGAACATCACTTTTCGGCTCTTAGAACTCCTCAACAAAATGGTGTAGTAGAAGGAAAAAATCTTACATTGTAAGAATTGGCTAGGACCATGTTAAATGAAAACAATTTACCCAAATAGTTTTTAGCCGAAGCCGATAACACCGCTTGCTACATTATGAATAGAGTTTTGGTAAGTCGAAAGAGCACCAAAACCCAACATTAGTTATTTTAAAGTTTTTGATTGCAAATGTTTTATACTTAACACAAAAGAAAATTTGGGAAAATTTGATTCAAAACCCAATGTTGGAATCTTCCTTGGATATTCACCTACTAGCAAAGTTTATAGAATTTTCAACAAAAAAACTTTAGTAGTGGAAGAATCCATGCATGTTACTTTCAAGGTATTCACATACTAGCAAACTAATTCTCTTGATCAAGAGAAAGGTATTAATGTAGGTTTGGAAACCCCTTTTGAGAAAATAAATATTCAAGATCAAGACAAGGAAGATTCTAAAGAAGTTGAAGACAAAGATTTGGAAGAACGAAATCCTCAACAAGGAGAAGAAGAAACTTCCAAAAATCAAGATGATCAAACACTTCTTATTGAATGAAAGTTTGTTCCCTCACATCTAAAGGAGCTCATCATTGGTTATCCTTCCAAAGGTGTAAGTATTAGAAATTCTACCAAAAGCTTTCTAAATAATTGTGCTTTCATTTCTCAAATTGAACCAAAGAATTTTAAAGAAGTTGAATTTGATGAGTTTTAGATTCTTGCAATGCAAGAAGAATTAAATCAATTTGAAAGAAATCATGTTTGGGATTTGGTTGATAGACCAAATAATCAAACCATTATTGGTACAAAATGGGGTTTTCGAAATAAACGAGATGAAAATGATATTGTTGTTAGTGGCCCAATGTTACAATCAAGAAGAATGTATAGACTTCGAAGAAATCTTTGCACCGGTTGCTAGATTAGAGTCTATTCGCATGCTTCTTACTTTTACTTGTTATAAATGTTTTACTCTCTATTAAATGGATGTAAAGAGTGCATTTTTAAATGGGTTCATTCAAGAAGAGGTTTATATTGAACAACCTCCCAATTTCAAAAATCACAAATTTCTAGAAAAAGTGTTTAAACTTAGAAAAGCTCTATATGGTTTGAAACAAGCTCATAGAGCTTGGTATGAAAGATTGAGTAAATTTATTATCTCAAATGGTTTTCAAATAGGAAGTATGGATACTACACTCTTTATCAAAATTAAAAATGATGACATGATTGTTGTACAAATTTATGTTGATGATATTATTTTTATTGCAACTAATATTTCCCTTTGTGAAGAGTTTACAAAATATATGAGCAAGGAATTTAAAATGAGCATGAGACTAAAGTTTTTCCTTGGACTTCAAATCAAACAAACTAATGAAGGCATATTCATTAGTCAAACAAAATACATCATAGACATGCTCAACAAGTTCGATTTTGAAGATTTGAACCTGATGAATACTCCAATGAGTACATCACTCAAATTGGATAAAGATGAAAATGTCACTTCAATTAACGTAACAAAATATTGATATGATCATATCTATTCTTTACTTAACCGCTAGTAGACCCAATATCATGTTTAGTATTTGCTTATGTCCTAGATTTCAATCCAATCCCAAAGAATCTCATCTAAGTGCCGTAAAACAAATATTTAGATATTTATGTGGTACTAGAACTTTAGGCCGCCTTTGGTATCCAAAAGACACACATATTGATCTCATTAGCTATTCGGATGCCGATTGGGCGGGTTGCACTATTGATCGGAAAGCACTAGCGGAACTTGTCACTTTCTAGGCTTTGCACTTGTGTCATATTTAGCAAGAAACAAAATTTCATTGCATTATCAACCGTCGAAGCTGAATACATATCGGCCGCTAGTTGTTGTGCTCAAATTTTATGGATGAAACAAACTCTATGTGATTATCATTTAACCTTTGATAACACACCGATTATATGTGATAATACTAGCGCTATAAATTTGTCAAAAAATCCCATCTTGCACTCTCGCACAAAACATATCGATATTCGACATCATTTTTTTAGAGATCATGTGCAAAAATGTGATATTTGTTTGGAATTTGTTAGCATCGATAAACAATTGGCCGACACTCTTACTAAAACTCTTGCTCTCAAGAGATTTTCCTATATTCGAAGAGGCTTAGGTATCATTGATGAATCTGAAATTTGTGGCTAAATCTATGCATGATTAAACTGAAATTACATGTAATTTGTTGGTACAAAAAGTTTTTTTTTGTTCACTGGAATCAATCGCGCTAAATTTATCTTGCACAACACTCTCGGTTGACCACCGGATAAACCAAATCACATTTTCGATCGACCCCCAGATCGGCGGAAATTAATGTTTCGGTCGACCCCTAAATCGATCAAAACCTCTTGTAGCCTATCTAATTTTTTTTCTTTTTTCAATTGACCGAAAACTCCTACAGCTGCCTTAATTCTTTTCTACATAACTTCGGTAGACCGAAACCTTCGCATCTCATAGATTTTAAAACCAGATTTAAACCCAAAAACTCACCACTCCAAACCCTAAATCGCGAATTCTTCTTCTCCTCTCCTCGAATTTCAATCTTTTCATCCAAAATGCTCCAACATTTCACCAAATCCATTACATTTATTTGACTTTATCATCAAATTTCAATGATTTTACTCCATTTTCATCTAGGGATTTCGTAAATTTGGGTTTTTCGCTTCCTCACTCGAAAATCTTTTTTCTTCTTCAAAAACCTAAATACTAATCTTGTTAAAACCTTGCCTATTTCAAAATTTTGCAATCCTTTCATTTCCTATAATTTGCTACTCATTTCCAATCAAAAATTTGAAAATCCCAAAATCTCCCTCTTTGCTCGAGCGGTCCCGTTTTACCATGCCTCCGAAGAAGAAATCAAAGAAAGGAGAAGCTAGCTCATCAAATGTCGAGATTGACACACCTATGCCCGATCGTTTCACCGATTGACCCATTTTAATCGGTAAGTCGATTAATGTTTTTGAATTTTATCTTCAAGCTCCTATGCTTAAAATAGAGGAATACTTTGAGGATATAGGATGGAAAAATGTTATTTCTATCTCTGAAATTGCCTACCCTAGATTAATCCGTGACTTTTATCATAATCTATCTTTTTATTCCCAACATGTCACATGCACGATCAAAGAAAGACGTATAACACTCGATAGGTCTACTCTTCGGGCTATACTTGAGTTAGAAGATTATGAGAATTATGCCTACGTTCAAAATTGTCCGGTTAGGTTTGAAGGCTGCAACGAAAAACTTGAGGCTTGTTGTCGGGTTACCGACTGACCATTGACTACTAAAATGTCCTTAAACCTAAACCACCTCACTATTCCTTGCAAAGTCCTTCATCGTGCGATTGCACATATTATTGTCCCTGGGAGTGTCCATTTTGACGAAGTTCATCATCTTGATCTATTTATTCTTAACTCATTCCTTGTTTGTCATAAATTAGATTTCCCATATATTTTATTGAAAACACATCTAGCATGTCCACTGATCTTCTCGAATCCTAGGTTTACCCTATGGCATGCTTCTCATAAAAAAATTTCAACACTTTATGTTACCATTGGATGATGAACCTATTCTTAAGCTAAAACACACCAACATTAAAACCCTTGAACATATGAAAATTGTTAGAGGTGATAGGCAATATGTGTGTCATACTCAAGGCTTCGACAATGCTTCGGGCCCTACTACTTGGTCATTCACCGAGGAAGAGGTGGAAGAAGAAATGGGTGATTACGGTGGTGATGATAGTAGTGATGGCGACAATGCACCATAGGCACGATGAAGGCGTTGTACCTTTCACCGGCTAACAAATGTCCAAAGATCAATTCAACATCCTCCAAGGACGTTTTGATTCTCTTGCTACCACTGTTGCTAACAGGATGGATGCTCTTGAGCATAGAATGGAGCACATGAGCCTATCATAAGAGGCCTTCTTTGGACACATGTATTCCATCTATCCTCGAGGCCTTCCTCCTCCGAAGGACGATTGATCGTGTCTCTCTTTTCACTTCTTAACCCTATGTTTACTTTCATGACCTATGATTAAGTCTCTTTCTTAATGTTGATTAGCCCCATAGGGAAAAATAGACTTGTGATTTTAAATACTTCTGATTTTGAATTGTTAAGACTTCTAATATAAATGTGAACTGTAACTTATGCTCTATGAAAAGTTATGCTATGACTTGTGACTTGAGACTTTCAATATAACTGTGATTTATGCTCTATGATCTATTTCCACTATGCGCGAATTATTGACTTGGAAATACATTCACAAATCACATATTGAATTTGAAATGCATTCATGCATAAAAGATAGGAGGAACATTTTGCATATTTCTACAAATCACATATTGTTTGTCATAATCAAAAAGGGAAAATTGTTGACCTATGAGTTTCACATGTTTTGATTATAATAAACAATACACTTATGGTTCTAACAAATCTAATTTCTTGATTTGTCATGTATAAATATCCCCAAAACACTCAAAGGTACAAATCATCATCAACTGAAGAGTGTGCAAACAAAAAAAACTCGAAGAGAACAAGAATTGTGAAGACTGGTATTTAGAAGTTGTTTATCGAAACTCCGTTTATATGTAAAGGTATACTCGTCAATTCTTAGCAAAGCACATAAAACTCAAACTATATTTTTAATTCATCACTTGCATAAAAACGTTTTATAAATAAAGATGATTTTGGACAAATAAATATTTTTGATATATAAATTAAAAACTCCAAAATTTGCATCTTTCGGTCGATCGAAAGTGATTGACTGGTATGTTCGATCGAAATATATTTTGGTTGACCGGTCTGATCGATCGAAGTGTTAGCTGAAACTTCAACGGTTTGAATTTTACAATGGCTACATTCACACTTCGGTCGACCGAGTGTGCTCAACCAATGGTGACTGAGTCTAACACATTTTTAGCTATAAATATCAATCCATTTTGCATTCAATGTCAACCAACTTACAAGAGTTCTTTTAAGAGCTTATTTATTGAAAATGATTGAGATTACTTACGTCTAAATTCTATTTCATTTATTACAAAAAAAAATTCTTGATTGATTCAATCTACTTCATTCATCTTATCAAGAATTCTATTTTGTAAAGAACTTTTCACAACTTCATCTATTCTTCATTCTTGATAAAAGTTTTTTTTGCCAACACTTTGATTTAAGTGTCAACTAAACTATACAAATTAAGTCAAGGTAATAAAAAATCAAACTATCAAATTAAACTACCCAAGTTACCCAAGTATTGTTTATTGCATTCCTTGTCAAACTTGTTTCCTGAAATCCAAACCTCAAATACCAAGTGTAAAAGCACATGATAGCACATAATACAGAAAATGTAACAATTGAAGTTCATAATCACAAATAAGCATGCTGGTTTGAGACGTAACATTATTGTGAATCAAAATACCAACCGAAACATTAACATCACAAAATATCAAAACTCAAACAGCTTCTGCATTATGATATGGAATTGAATGCATTGCCAATTATCTCCCCTTACTATAGACTCTCAACATGTTTTTTATACAGTATGCAAAATGTATCTATGTCTCTCCCCAACGACCCCTAGACATAAAATGCACATTAATTTCAAGCTTTTGTAAATATAAATACTCTCTCCCCTTTTTTGTCACCAGTGACGAAGGGGTGGATAATTAAAAAATTTTAACATTAACATATAATAACTTAAAAATGTTGTTGCTAGCATGCACAAGTATAAGCAATGTACAGTAAACATTCCCACATACTTAGTTCAAGTTAACATGGAGTAAATTATACAAGTAACCCATGTGTGTATAGTGTCACTAATTCTTTGTAAGTATGACTCCAAATCTTAATTTTGTGAGAAATGACATGGTAAACATCATTGTCAATAAGTATATTCCTCTACTTATGAAAGTCAAACCATTAAAAGCATATTGGGATCTATAAAAAAAAAACCTCATTTTGTATGGATAAGTTTTTTCTCCCCCTGACTTTTAGCATATTTTATTTTCATATCTTTCAAAATTTTAAACTCATAATTATTTTTCATATCTTAAGTGCAGACTCTTCTCCATTAAGCGACTAAAATGACTCATGTAGCGAGCTTTAGACCGGTTAAACCAAGTCACTTGACCATAGTCACCAGGTTACGAGAAACCTCATAGACTTAATTGTTCGAGTCAAATAGGTTCCGAAGAAAAACATAAGAAATTGAGCTTTTTATTATCGAGGATAAACTTGAGATTAGATCGAATAAATAAGGTCAATTCATGTTCAAAGTCACCTTACTGACATATGATTGTCATCCCAAATCTCACACACGCAGTTGAGTTCTACTAATAATATTAAAGTGTGTGCAGTATAGATAGTACATGAAGACACATATACTAAGTACTCTATAATAACCTAAGCTAGCAATTGAAACTATGTTACAACTCATCGATTAAGCTCATGTTTGATTAAAATAAACAAATTTATGTATATTATATATTATGCCTGTAAAAACAATTTTCCACTTTTTTTTTCAATTTTTTTATTAAATATGAATGCACCAAGCACAAAAAAAATGTCAAACATACCAAAATATAAAAAAAAATATGCATGAGTTTTCTTCATAGAAAACAAATAAACAAATATGATGCATAAATCAATTTTACATAATGATAAAGCACGAGCATGCACCAAAAATACGTAATTTGTTGGGTATGCAAATGCTCTTACCTTTAATAGCACCGTGATCTATTTCAAAATTTTTCGGATCACTTTTCTTCACCCAAGCTTACCTAGTGACAGGAATATTTCCGGTCATCTGTGTCATTAACTTGGTCAATTTACTTACCTGATCAGTAAGGAAGTCAATCTGATCAACATAATCCTGATTCTTATTTCTATTAAAGTTCCGGTTTCTATTTTTGTTCAGAAATGACAACACCTAGGCCCTATGTGTCCTAACTCACCGCAGTGAAAACATGTAGGGATAAACATATGACTAAATGTATGTGATCACTGATATCTATTCCTATGTTGGTAGGTTTTACGCTGTCTAGTAGACTTATGTCCTACATATCCTTTATTACTAGGTTTAGGGTTAGGCATATGTTTAAGCTAGTCAATACTATGGACAAATGTTGTCTTGGACGTACTAGGAACATTATGATCGTTTTGTTTATATCCTAGACCTCCCTTATTACCAGCAAGCTTATTCATTCGTAGAATGTTATCTAGCTTCATAGAACCACTAGAAAATGCAAGAAGTTGAGACTTAGAATACTCTAGATCGTTTAGAAAAATTTTAACATGTATTTCTATGGTTTCCTTTTCAAAGATCAGCTCATTAACTCTCATATAAGTCTTCTCAAGCTCACTAATGAGATTCCTAATCTGAATATCTAAAGATTCATTCATGGATCTCAACTCACTCAAGGTTGAAGTAAATTCGTAAATGTACGCTAAGAGTTTCTCATTTTTTGACTCAAGTTCAGTGACTCTCGTACTTAAGGCTTTATTTTTAGTTAGAATCTTAAGACTCTTCTCATACATCTTATCATAAGCCTCGTGGATATCTTCATCACTACTAGAATCTTCCTCGCTATCAGAATCCTCATCACTACTTGCGTTCTCAACCTTCTCACTCACCTTATCAGATGCATTCCTAATTCTAGCAGTAAAGGCAATATAGTTCCCATTTTTCTTAGACTCATCATCAGCAAAAGTAGCATTTATAGCTTTATCCGGATTTTTCCTACTGCTAGGGTGCTCACTCCTAACATGATCAAAACCTCGACAATTATGGTATATCACAGATTTAGAACTCTTCCTAGATTCACTAGGACCACTTTTGTGCTTCTCTTGAGGTTTACTTTTATTCCTAAACATTTTTCGAATTTTTTTAGCAAAGTAAGCTAACTCCTCTTCATTAGGAGAATCTGAATCTAACGTCTCTCTCTATGACTATTCCTTATAGTATTTAAGGCCAATGACTTATCATTTATGGATTTAGCTAATGTAAGTTCATAAGTATGGAGAGATCCAATCAACTCTTCAATCTTAATGGAATCTAAGTCCTTACTCTCCTATATTGCCGTGACTTTAGGTCTAAACAAAAACGTGAACTGGGGTTAGTCGCGTAACACTGTCGATTGAGAGATGGGGACTTGTTGCTCAAGCCAAGGGTAGTCTCTCAAGCGACGCCTGGGCAATAAGTGAGAGATAATGGTTATATTTTTGTCGCTCGAGCGATGGCCAAGTGTGATGCTAGCGAAATTCCGAAGCGCTTCTTCCTTGTTTCCAAACTCGAACTCAAACCCTAGGCTACCTAATTCAACTATACAAAATTGTACTTCACTCCTTGACTTATACACATGTTCAATTAAGTCATTTTTGTTCACAGAATTGCCAATTACAATATTGAACCTAACACAACTTCTTGGAAAGAATTCATGGAAATATATATGGGCCAATACACCCATCATGTGGACCATTTTCATTATTTTTGATATTAATTGATTATTTTACTAGATGGTCACGTGTAGCTTTTACTAAACTACTTGTTCAAATCATGAAATGACAAACCCAATTCTCAATATTACTCAATCAAGACTATTCATCTTGACAATGCTCGAGAATTTAGATCACAGGCATTCATTGATTATTGTATGTCAATTGGGATTGTTATTGAACATTTGGTTGTGCATGTCCATACACAAAATCATTTAGTGAAGTCATTTATTAAACATCTACAACTTATTGCTAGACCATTACTTATAAAAATAAAACTCTTAGCTTCCGTTTGAGGTAATGTAGTATTACATGTTGCGTCATTGGTTCGTATTAGACCAACTACATATTATCAATATTCATTTTTTCAAATGTCATTTGGTCATGAACCTAATATTTCTCACTTGCAAGTTTTTTGTTTTGTTGTTCAAGTCCCTATTTCACCCCCTCCCCCTCCCACTCCCCTACGATGTACTAAAATGAGTTTCCAATGAAGACTTGAGATTTATGTGGGTTTTGATTCACCATCTATTATTAGGTATCTTGAATCTTTAATGTGTGATTTATTTACTGCACATTTTTCATATTGTCATTTTGATGAAATGGCTTTCCCAACTTTGGGAGGGGAAAACTATATATTGATAAATAAGGTAAAATTTCTTGAAATAAAACAACATATCTCACTTTGATCCTCGCAACAATCAATGTGAACAAGAGGTTGAAAAAAATCATTCATTTGCAAAGAGTTTTAAATCAATTATCAGATGTATTTGGTGACACAAGAAAAGTGATAAAGTCATATATAGACCAATATAAAATCACTCATTTGCAAATAGATGTAAATCAATTATCAAATGTATTTGTTGACACAAGAAGAGTGATAAAGTCATGTATACCAACATAACATATTTCAGCAAAAATAAATCAACCCAAAATTTCAGAAAAAAATAACATTAGAAAATATTGATCAATCAAATGTTGAAAATATGATTATTGGAGAACGACAAATGTCCGAAAATAACGAGATTTCAATAAATTATATGTTATCCCATAAATTATGGGAACAAAATAATATTGTTATAGAAAATATTTTCACCTCTAACATGGCTCTTGATATTAGCAAAATGAAGATCCTGAACCACATTTTATTAAAAATTGTCAACATAGAAATGATTGGTCAAAGCATAAAGATGTCATATAGGCGGAATTGAATTCCTTAGATAAATGAAATCCTTGTTGGACATAAATGGATTTTTTTACGAAAGAAAAATGAAAATGATGAAATTATAAGATACAAAGCCTAATTCATATCTCAAGTTTTCGCACAAAAACCATGAATTGATTTTGAGAAAACATATTCTCCCGTATCAATATATTGATTGAAATAATCTGGAGCATTAGCGAATAGTTGTTCAAGGATGATATAAAAATGATGATATTTGCCCATGTGTTTTCATAAAGAAAATAAATATTGGATTTGTAAATGAGGCAGTTTATGTTGATTATTTAAATTTAATTGAAACTTCTGAAGGGTTCAACAAAATTGAAAATTACTTGAAAAATGAATTTGAGATGATAGATTTGGAAAAAAAAATCAAATTTTGTTTCAGGCTGTAGATTGAATATTTTTCAGAAAGATTATTTGTTTATCAATCTACATATACAGAAAAAGCGTTAAAGCGCTTTTATATGGATAATGCACATCAATTGGCATCATCTATGATTGTTCGATCACTTGATGTGAAAAAAAAATCATTTTTGTCCACTTAAAGATGGGGGAAAGATTCTTAATCCTGAAGTACCATATATTAATGCAATTGGAGCATTACCTTATCTTACAAACTATACTAGACCCGATATAGCTTTCCTGTAAGGCCTGTTTTATTGCCACATTTTCTATAGAAAATGTCACATTCGAGGAAAACGAATTTCACTTTGGCTGTTTGATTATAACGTGGAAATGGAAATTGAATTTCAAGGTACAATCACTTTAAACTGCATTTTCTTTGTTTTCATGGAAAACGAATTTCTATGAGTTTGGTGGGTTTTTATTTCCCAACTAATATGGAATTGAAATTCCTTTCCACATTTACCTATAAAACGGACCCTAAGTTTCATTGCAAGATATAGCTTTTCACCAACACAAATGGCATTGGAATAATGTTAAATATATTTTTCGTTACCTGAAAGATACTATTAATTTGGGATTATTTTATTCTCCAAAGTCGGTATCTACTTTAGTGGGAGATATGCAGGTTATCTCTCCGACCTATATAAAGTTAAATCACAAACGAGATACGTGTTTACACATGGACGAACATATATATCATGGAGATTTATGAAGCAATTCTTGACAGCAATATCCTCAAATTATTTTGAAATTATTGCAATCCATGAAGCAGGTTGATAATGTGTATCGTTGAAGAACATGACCCATCATATCCAAGTATCATAGGATTAATTTCAACACAAAATAATCCAACAATTTTGTATAAAGATGGTACTGTTTGTATTGCACAACTCAAAACATGTTATATCAAAGGTGATGAGACAAAGTATATTTCTTCGAAATTCTTTCATACACATGAGTTTCAAAAGAATGGCGAAATTGATGTTCAACAAAGTCGCTCAAGTGACAATGTGGCTGATTTATTAACAAAATCACTGCCCACATCTACATTCAAGAAATTGGTTCACAAGATTGAAATGCGTTGATTTAAATATTTTCAGTGATCAACATTAGAGGGAGTAGTTGCACTCTTTTTCCTTCTCTTAAGTTTTATCCCACTGAGTTTTTCTAACAAAGTTTTAATGAGGCAACATTTATCTTTAATACTCCAAAATATCTGTACTCTTTTTCCTTCGTTTGATTTTTCGTCCCATTGAATTTTTACCAAACAAGATTTTAATGAGACAAATATTTTGTAATGTGTTATTCATGTGAGAGTGTTGTAAATGGTAAAATTATTAGTGAATGACAATTGTATCCGTACAAACCTACAAATTATTACCATTGTATACGTAATCATTCCCTATAAATATAAAGCTTTGGTTCTCATTATAATATAAACAAGTTTATTGATTTTTATTCTCTATTCTCTTTTGCTCTCTTTCTTAACAAAATTCAATTTTTGTGTCTACCATTTGGGAACAATGCTACTTGTACATAATGATATTACATAATGGTTTATATACATATTTGAATACATGAAAAAGAATTAAGTCTCAAAACATTCAAACTAAGATCATGCAAAATATAGCAAAATGATTGCTACTAGGTACTACAATTCTTATTTTTTTCCTTGAACAAAATAGAAATCACAAATATATTCAGTCATACTTCAAATAATTGAAAGCATTAATAGGATAAATCATTCAAACCGACACAAATTTGAGCTTCATAAAATTACACAAACGCGATTTGAAATAATATTAATAATACAATACCCGAATTTAAATTGTTAAGAGGAAACAAAAACTCATGAATCGTGTGAATATCTTCAACAATGATCTTCTTGTACTAATCTTCTTCCAAAATTCAAGTGAAGGTATTGAATTTGTGTATGATTATGTGCTTATGAATCAAAAGCTTCTTCTCCCTTCTTGAATGCTAGAAAATTCTCTTTAGTAGTTCCAAGATTTTGGCAAAACTCATGTCATATTCTCCTTTCATGTAGAAACCTAATTGAACTAGGAAATAAATTATTGTGTCCCCTAACCAAGCGATCATATGATTCAATGGGTTGAGATTGCTTGAGTAGTACACATGCTGACTCTAAATTTTATGATCATATGACTCGATGGGTTGAGATTGCGAAATGTTAAAACTTTGCTTCTCAATTAATAGTAGTCCATGAACGTTCTCTTTGGTTCAACTCAAGTCCCTTCTTATTTTTTATTGTGAGTTCATCTTTCAATTCTTTACACATCGAGTTTCTTCTGAACAATAAATATTTAACCAAGATTAAGTAGCAATGCGCTTAAAATAACTCTCAAACAACCACTTTTGATAGCTGGATAAATGTAAAATTACGATTATCAGATGTCTTCCATTCGTTGCTCTGGTCTGTTTGAATTTCTCAAACGATTTTGTTTGCCTTATTGTTGAAATCATTAATTTTAAATGGAATGACAAGTTAGGAATAACAAACTTGACTATTTGGAAATTTCTAAAGATCAAAACAACGTTGAAAATGAGTTAAATATATTGGTGGCCACCCAATTTTATATTTAGTGTCACTATGACTATCCAATTTAATTTTGTTTAACTATTGTCATCCAACTTTATATTTAGTGTTATCATGGTCATTCAATTTGATTTTATTTCATTATGACCATCCAATTTAATATAACTTTTTATCATGGTCACTCACTTCTTTTCACCATTTTCACTAATTTTTAAAAGGGATAAAATGGTAATTTTGTATTATATGTATAAAATAAATTTTTAAAAACAAAAATAAAAGTTTTTTATTTTAAAAATGTTTTTTTAAATAAATTTTATTATTTTGCGTATTTTGAAATTAATGAAAATGGTGAAAAGAAATTAGGTAGCCATGATGAAACGTTATTTGAAATTGGGTGGTCATGATGAAATAAAATTGAATTAGGTTGTTATGATGATATTAAATATAAATTTGGTTCGTCATTGGTGAATTTAACCTGGTTGAAAATATACTGTGTATTGACATTTTTAACCCCCAATAGCATCTTTGCAACCGATCACAGGCCAAACTTCCTCGCCCCCGAAGCCCTCATAGGTTTTTGCATTAAACCCCTTTGATTTTGCGTTCTACAAGTGACAAATTGCCGTTGGCCCGTTGCAGATGTCGGATTTATAATCTTCGACATGGCAGCAGCTTCAATTTCCAGAACAATAGAAAGAAATCTCCGACCTATCAATTTATCCAAGTGGGTTCCTCCACCTTCCTCTCTATTTTCTACTACAGCCCCCGGTATCTCCACTGTCCCTCAGCAACCTAAAGGTATATATACTTTTTTTTCCCAAAGATTTGGGTCTTTCTACGTTTAGATTTTAATTTGAGAATATTTCTTTAAAATGATCTGGACTTTCTGCATTTTGTGTCATTATGTCGATTAGGTTCAAACAAAGAAAGATCTACATGGTCAAAGGTGTTGCTTTTTGTACCAGGAGCCATCACTTTTGGCCTTGGCACTTGGCAAATCTTCAGAAGACAAGACAAGGTTAAGAGTTTTACTCTTTTTTTTTTTTTTTTGTTGAATTATTGTTAGTGTGACATGTTTGTTTGTACATTTTTTTTAGATTCACAATTAATAAAGTTAATGTCTGGTACGGGTCTTGTATTTTAGTTACGTACAAAGATTCATAACCTATATTTACTAATTTGTTTCTGCAGGTAAAAATGCTGGAGTTTAGGCAGAATAGACTAGGACTTGAACCACTTAAGAGTAATGAGATTGCAACTTCTAGTGGAAACTTTGACCCTCTGGAGTTCAGGAGAGTACAATGTAGAGGATTTTTTGATGAGAAGAAGTCGATATATGTTGGCCCGCGTTCAAGAAGTATCTCTGGAGTGACTGAAAATGGATACTACCTCATTACTCCCCTTCGGCCCATCCCTGATGATCCTAACAGGTAAGATTTTGGGAACTGATTCTGAGGTCATGAGCTTATGGATATTGATTACTCAGATAAAATTCCTTCTAAAACCATATATCACTTAACAGTAAGGGTGTATTAATTGGCTTTATTTTCCATGGAAAATGTCCTTTTTCCACTCAAGTTCCTACTCTTGGGGTGTTTGATTGCATTTTTTACCATGAAAATATTTCCAAAATTGGTCACGTGACCATGTTTTCCTCAAAAATAAAGAAAATATTCTCTTTGGGGGTGGGGTGGGGGGTGGGAGGGTAAGTTTTTATTTTCTAGGCAATTCACACTTTTCAAAAAATCAACTTTACGGAAGAGTACAACATTTTCTAGGTTGAAAATTACTCCAATTTAATTGACAATTTTCATACAAATAAGTTCTAGGCAATTCAATTGCCTAGAAATTATTTTCTGTCCTTGTAAGTTCCAAGCTTGCAATGAAACACACCTAAGTGCATATTCTTAGTAAGAATAAGGGATGAAAGAGGAGTTAAAATAAAGAGAGAGAAATATGTTTTAAGTAGTTAGATTCGAATGAATAAGGAGTGAGCATTTTAAAAGATCTTCATATGACTTATGTTTCCTCAAAATTTATGAAGGAAGTTGATCGATCACGTTCTCTTACAAGATATTCATGTCATTTTTTTATGGTTCTCACTGCTTTCTCATTGTGTGGTTAAAAATTCTTTCAGCTTGCAGACACCAGTATTGGTAAATAGAGGATGGGTCCCACGGAGTTGGAGAGACAAGGCATTAAAAGTTTCAGAAGATGATGAACGGTCAAGTGGAGCATCCACCCCTGCTCAAGACAGTTCAGAAAGCTCTTGGTGGCGCTTTTGGTCCAAGAAGCCGGTCATTGTTGAGGTTGTCAAAACGTTCTGTGATGTCTTTATTTGATGCTAAATAGTGAATTTTGTTTGAAATTAGTTACAATATATTGAATCTTTCAGGAGTTCTCTCGAGCTATTAACTCTGTAGAAGTTCTTGGAGTTGTACGTGGCAGTGAGAAGCCAAGCATATTTGTTCCAGCAAATGATCCCAGTGCCGCTCAGTGGTTTTATGTTGACGTGCCTGCTATAGCTCATGCTTGTGGACTTCCGGAGAACACACTATACATAGAAGATATCAATGATAATGTCAACCCCAGCAGTCCATACCCTGTTCCAAAGGATGCTAATACACTTATTCATAGTTCAGTAATGCCGCAGGACCATCTAAATTATACATTGACATGGTACTCTCATTTCCTAACTTTTTCAAATCTGTGGATATAAAAGCATGCAGTCTTACTGTTTTGACACATTCTTTCTTAGCCCCTGTTTGGGCTCCATTAAAAATAGGTTTTTGGGAAAAATGTATTTTGAAATAGTGATTTTTTGGAGAATATGTGGTTAAAAAATTTAGAGTTTTGAATTTACGTGTAATATTATTTTATTGAAAAATTTGTGGTTGAAAAAAAGAAAGAGAAATGTATTTCCACAAAAATGGAGCCCGAGCAGGGATTTAATATTTTCCATCTGGTTTTGACATGGGGATAATGGAAGATAACTCTTCCACATCATAGCTGAGTAAACTTTTCTGCAATTCAGTCAATTTATTCTGTCAGTGCATTCTACTAATGATATCTGCTTGACCAATTTATTTTTAATTTAGTTACACCATTGGCTAATAAGTTAAGAATATTTTTTTCTCGAAAGTCTGTAAGTGCACTGGTTCTCCATAGATATAAGGTGCCTGACAATCCAAATATTTAGGAACAAGAATGCTAAAACCTAACTTCAGGCCTACCAGTGTTTGTCAAGCTGGTGTACTTTGTTAATTGGTTTTTTTAGAAAGTTTCTGATGAAATGAATGGTGAATCTGATAATATAATAATCCAAGCCATCTTAACAAATTTTAAGCCAAATCTTATTGCCTCCATGAACGTGATTAACTTTCCCCTTTAAAAAATGATGGTTTTGTTCAGCTCGTGCAATAGCCGTTTCAAGCCTAGTTTGGCTCGAGACTGAGTGAGCCTAGCCTGAATCAAACAAGAAGTGATTTTAGCTTGTTAATATTTCAAGTTCGCATCTATATCATCTCTACAAGCTAATAAATAGCAGATACTGGCGTAAATTAATTAAGTTGCTAAGGCATGACTTAAGTTCAACTTATCACGACCTCGTTCTCGCTTAGTTTGACATTTCTTAGGACCATTCTAGACATCAATCCGAGTTTGGGCTTCCAAAATATAGTTGAGCTGGCTCATTTGCACCTTTATCTGGGATTCAAGATTTCACATGCAGTAAGATGATTTAAAAAAATAAAAAAAATGATTTCTGGTATAAAAAGACTGCACAGCGAAAGCCGAAATGTTAGGACATGAAGTGAATGATATCCAGGTGAATTGATCTGATAAAGCCGACACTGAAGTTCTACTTTTAGCACTTTTAAGATGAATGGTTCGTTTCATGTTATGTGAAAAATAGTTGAAATTTTGGAGACATAATTCTCTGCACATAGTTGAGAGTTGTTCTTGTATCAGTTTTCACAATCCACTTCAATCAGTTGTTCTTTATGGAGGATTTTAATGATAGTTTGGGATGCTTCCGATGCCTAGATGTTATCTTCCACCTCGGTATGCACTTGAAATGAATTTGATTAAGATTTCACTTTATGCCACATAGCAAAGATGTCCATCTATAAACTGTTTTCCCCTTGTCAGATGTACCTTTCCTGGTGTCGTATCAAAGAAAAACTGTTCCCGTTTTCACCTTCATGCTTGTTGGCACATGGTGATGCTTGAGCCTTTTTCGGAACTCATAGGATCTCCTGCTCACATATCACACGGTGGCATTCATCATTCAACTGAATAGTTCTTTTTACATAGTTTTTGGGCGTTACCACATCACTCCTATGCAGCCTGTTTGTGCTGTATTTAGGTTGTCTGGTCACTTCTATTCATTCAGTTGCGACTTACGAGTTCAATGACTGTGTGCATTGTATAAGAAACATAACAAAGGAAAGGGATTGCTCTGGATAGTTTTGTTTGTTGCTGCTATGCATTCTCTTGCATTTACATGCCTGCTTTCATTTCCAATATTTGTTATCATCTTATGCACACCCTCATTTGCACCCTATGCTTTCACTATTTAAGTATCTAGTTCTATCACATTTCTCAGCTAGCAAAATTAACAGAAATAGTATGATGAACCTTTCGTTATTCCATAGGAAACAAGAAGAAAATTAATTACAAACACGATTAGAAAATGGAACTTCAAGGTTAATTATTTAACTGATGTTATTTATTACTTGGATTTTATATTTGGCGAGAGAAACTAAATTCCTTGCCTCTTAATTCCCTTTTCTCTTTCCACGATGAAACCTGGCATCCAGGCTGAGATTTAGGGTCAAAGTAGAATCTGAAAATGGTTACATTTGGAATATTGAGTTGAAAGATTATCATCTGAATGAAGATTTTCTCATTGACCTCTAATTGGCAACTGTGGTGACATGATCTTTTCATTATTGACCAATACAATAAACCTATCTATTAACTTCTGCAGCACGAGTAAAAAAGTGATACACTGTTTATCTGATACCGATTTTTGTCTTGTGAAGGTATTCTCTGTCAGCTGCAGTAACATTTATGGCTATCAAGAGACTAAAACCAAAAAAGAGCAGGAGATAGAACGACTTTCCTGTAGTGCAATATTTTCTCTGCACCGTCTGGATTACAGCAAGAAGTTGATTTATGAGCAGGAGATCGATCCAGATATTACATTTTCATCTGTGCCTTTAGCATTGGCCCTGTTTTGACAGTCTAATTGTTTCGTCTGATCAGCCGAGGTAGGTGATACAGACAGGTAGGTAGTATGATAAAGCCTAGAGTTCTACGGTATAATCCAATGCAATATTTGTTCCGTTTTCAAGTGAAGCAGAACATATTTCATCTACTGTATACATTGTTTTAAAGTTATAATTTACATTCAACATTTTTCAGTCTGATAGTTATTTTAATTTCAGTAGATATCAATTTACCTTTCATGTTCTTGAAGTGGCCAATATGCTGATTCCATCAGCTATTTCTCATGAATTATTAATTTTATTTCTGCCATATTACAAATGTTAGCATTTATGTATTTAGAATATTCATTTGAAAAGTTACATAATTTTGCAAATATTAGGGGGTTTGATATTATCAAGCTATTTTAATACAGGGCTGTACATTATTTCTTTGATGGGATCTTGAGACTTGTCAAAGATCAAGAGAGATGATAATTGGTCTTTTACAGTCGAGGCGAGAGATGGAAGTTGAAATTAGGCGACTCCATTCGAATGGAGGTGGTGTATGGAAGATTTGGTTTGTGGGTTTGTCTGTGGAATTATTATAAAGTGGATTTGTAGTTAAATCTGTGTTGGGTTTTATGAGGTTTTTTGTTGGATCTATAATCTTCCTTTGGTAATAGTGTACCTAAGTTAATGGGTGTAAAATGCAATTCTAATTGCTGTAGTGTGTTGTATATGTCAATTTTTTGCATGTGGTTGACATCCCAAACGTTAAGTACATGGTGCAGTAAAAACTACAAATCTTTTGTCCATGATGAGTTAAAGGCTCTAAACGTTTTTAAAAATAGCAGAAAAAGCCCCTACCTATTAAACTGCTTACAGAAAACACTCCATAACTTTAATAACAGTTTTCATTACAAATGCACTTCAAAAAGTGTATATATTGATCATATAAAATTATGAAATTCAATATATCACATAACTAATATATAGTAGAATTAAAATGAAATGCCAGAATTACAGATTCAAAAACATAAATTACATTCCAAGTTCATATTTCATATGCACAAGTTTAGTTTTCAACGACATAAAGACTACATTGCTTTGGACCTTTTCTTTTTGGGGTTGTTTCCTGTTGAGGTGGTTGCACTTCTCTTTCCCTTCTGCTTATGTGTCTGTGGTGCTTTAGGAGGCTGCATCTGTGCAGTATATGTTCTCTTGTTGTGTCCAGCTTCTCCACACCTCTTACATGTCATTTGCATGTCTGTTCTTGTCATTTTAACTCCAACTAGTGGTTCAGACTCAGATCTTTTCAATGGGTTTTCCCCAAATCAGGCCAAAGTTCAAGCCTTGGCATTGAATGAATCACAAGACTGTAAGCTTTTAGATATGTCTCCTTCATTTAATATTCATCTACATATTCATCTATTTTATTTTCCTTGATAGCATACAAGAAATGGCATGTGCACAAAGAGTTACACTAAATTGCCATTTCCTACATGCACATTCATTCCTCACCAAATCTGCACTCCACCTCAAACCATTAGTGTTGTAAACTTCAAATTTTTTATTACCTGCATAATTTTCCCTCATGAACCGGCATCTTATTTAGCATTCTCAATCATCCCTACTATTTTTGGACCATATGCATGATCCATCCTTTGAACTACTTCCCTCTTTGCATTCATCTATTTCATTTGTTGATTCATAATATTATCCATTATTGTGATTATAGGCTTCCTTCTAGCTACTACAATGGAGGCATTGAAGGCTTTACAGAGCTTATTCAACAATATATTGCACTTAGCATGTTCCTGAAAATGGGATCTTGTCTATTGAGCTGCTGGCTTCTCACTAAACCAATTGAAGGCTTCTTCATTAACTGTTTTCATCTCATTCATAACTGCATTCCATTCTGATACAGTGGTAGACATGGCTACAACCCAGAACAAACTCTTCAAAGTTAGGCCTTTATGTTTAAGAGTAAAATTGTTATACAAATGTCTAGCACAGCCTTACTATTACACATTCTTATGTCAAATACCAAAAGTTCTATGAACCAAGTCTAATTGGCTATGTTCTTTGCATCCATAATTGCCCAAGCAACTAGAAATATACAATTATCACCATCAATCCCCACTGCTACCAATAATTGACCCCCATGTGCACTCTTTAAAAAACACACATCTAGTCTTATCATAGGTCTACAACCAGCATTGAAACCTTCTTTACAGCTCCTAAGTATACATACATTGTCTTAAACACACCTCATGTTCCGTCAACCTGTACTATAGTTTCATGAATAGTTCTCTTCATGTCCTCACCATAGTCTTATAGAATCTTGTACTGTTCTTCAACGAGTTCATTCACAACATCTGCACATTTTACCCTTATTCTATAAAATTGATATTTGAATATTTCATACATGCAATCTTGCTTCACAGTTTCCATGAAGCTACTCATAGACAAATTAGTATCCAACATGAACTTACGTAGGTATTTCTTGGCCAGGAAACCTGCATGGACCTTACTATTTTTCTAGACCAATGTGCAAGATTATTAAGCTGTTTGTAGGCATACAATTGCCAGTGATAATTCTCTTGACATTTTACTCTTATCCTATGTGGTTCGTTCTTCACACATCTAAGTTCTCTTGCATTCTTCACGGAGTATTACACAATAGTCGATCTCAAATTTTGTATTCTCAAACTTCATACATGTAAAACACATGAGAACCTTTTAAATATATTATTATGAAATGCATAACAGGCCCTAAACCTATTAAAAATAAGCATAAGAAGCCACAAACCTATTACAAAACTTTGTTCGTAAGCCACCAAAATTTTAAACATTTTGCAGTTCACTTGCCTATTACCATCATTTCTATTGTTAGCTGTGGCACTCGCTTCATCACCACCTGAAATGCTTCTTAGGTCATCCGATTCCCCGTAGTATGTACCACTATTTTCTGCATTTTCATTCTGCTCACGAGGTTGGTCATTGCCTACATTCCCCACCAGTAAATCAAATCCCTCACTCAATCTGAAATATGTGCCTTCATCTTAGTTATCCTCTTCCATATCTTCATGTTCGTATTTATAATTTGAAAAATGTTCTAGACCAATCTCATTATCCTCTTCCACTTCTGACCTACCACTAAGAGACCTAATGCTAATATTCTGAGCAATAATGTCTTCTATAATATAGGGGTCAACAGGTGTATTAGAAGGCCCAACATTTTTCAGCATCTTTTACTTTTGTACCATTGTCAAATATGGATAGTTTATCAACTATAGGTTGTTTAAACTGTGTATTTCCAGGATCTTCTACTCCTATTGTACCCTTAAATGCAGATAAATGCTACACTCTCAAATGTTGATGGTTCAGTAAAACCAGCCCTTTCATTGTCAACTCTTGGATGCTAAAACTGTGTATCTCGAGCATCTTCTACTTCTGCTGCATTTTCAAAGGAACATGGTACATCAGAGGTTGACTCTCACATGTTCGTTCCACATGTTGATCATTTGCACTTACATCTGCCTCAACTACCTCCAGATTGTGAAATACACCAAGTCCACTATTATCCACACCATCATATTCCTGCAAATGATCCTCTTCAAATTCATCAGCCATATAAAGATCCTCACCATCTACCTTGTCATCAGAAACCTCAATTGCAAATAAAGGTTTATGTTCAACCTCCATATCTTCATTATTGATACAACACTCTCCAAAATCTCACCAGTTTTTATATCAGTCACTACCACTCCAGTTGGTACATTCTCATCGTACGATAATTCCAATACTTCTATCGATTTTGACAAACAATAAATATCTGCAACTCTTGTGGGACCAAGCCATTTCACAACAATCATGAAATCTGCATCAGTACTAAAGAAAATGACCCATCTACGAATATTTTCTTTTCAAGCCTATATACATATTTTATTTGCTCACCATAAACCAACATCTTCATTGTATTGTCTAAAAGTAATTGATTGAAGAAATTTGGGTCCATGTAATCAAGATATCTGATCTTACCATGTTCATACATGTAATTTCGCATTTTACGAAAAAGAATCCCACCATAGTTCAATCAGATTGTGAAATAAGTAGAGTTCTCTCCTGAAAAGGGAAAAAATTACACAAGTCCAATCAGAACAAATATGGTTAAAATTTTGTCAATACAGTCCATTTTATACAATTTTTGAAAACCCTACCTATTGCATTAACCACAAACAACGAAATCACAAAATTGATAAATACAATAGGTTTTAGTACTTCTTCATAACAATCCCAACATGAAAGGATATAGGTTTTTCACAAATACTACGTTTTGTACAATTTTTATTCTAACTATAACTGGCAACAACGACACTTGCAAAAATGTACCATAGATGAGCTCGGGTAGTGATCCTCTCAGATGGCATGCATATCCAACATCCCCATCGTCAAGTTCTCTGGCTTCAGGCGAGTTCAATATTGTGGATAATTTTTTGAAATTTTTTGTTCTCTTTGTAAGGGTCGTCTCTGAACTTTCCAATTTCGAAAATGAAGATGGAAGTTAGTGTTTATAAGTGTATGAATCAATTTACCCCTCCCCCCCAGTTGATAAAAAAGATGGTGATTTTTTTTTTTGGGTGGTCAAATGACGGACGTTTGGATGGAAACCATCCAAAAGACCCTCCTCTAAAACTTTGGAAATGTTATGAGTGACAGTTACAACAAATCAAATGTTCGGGGAATGTTTGGTTTGGTATTTTTATAAATTTTTGAAAGCAAGATTAAGAGCCTGTTTGAGCTGCATTTTTGTTCAAAATACATTTTGAAATAGTATTTTGATAGAGGATGTATGATTAAAAAAGAAGGAAAAATTTTATTAATTTATTGAAGAATGTGTGGTTGAAAATAAGAAAAATGCATTTTGAAAATATTAAGGACCAAACAAGAGCTAAGAGTTTGTTTGAGTTCCATTTTTATCGAGAATAGATTTTATAATAGTGATTTTTTGGAGGATATGTGGGTAAAAGTAAGGAAAACTTTTTGGTTTATGTGAAGAATTATTTTATTGGAAGAATGTATATTTGAAAATGAGGACTCCTATCCACCTGCTCTAGAAGGACCTAGAAAAGTTGAGAAGCTGCTAGAAACAAATTCAGTTAGGAGTATTGTGGGGAATACAGTGAGATAGGTTGTGATAAGGGAGATATAGGAATTCATTCATTGAGTATCCTGTGAAGTCAAGTGAGGAAAGATTTGGCCTCTCCAGTAGCTTGAAAATTGTTTAGCTTCATTCATATTTCCATTGAATACAAATCAATTGTTTTTCAATTACCTTTGTATTTGTTTCGTACGAAAAGTCGGGCCTTACTAACAATTAAAGAAAAACTCAGACGATTGTGTAATAAACAGACCTCTTAAGACAAAGTCTCAAAAATAGGTGTTTTATTGAAGATTTACAATGAGTTAGAAAATGAAATGCCTCCAAGGAGCGCAAACACACAAAACAACTAAAGGTTAAATGTGATAAAAGTAAAGATAATGAAAATTACACAGTCTCTGTTCAAGAGTGTTTGATTCAAAGTCCCTTTTTTTCTATATCTTCTCTTCGTTTTTACACTCCTCGGACAGTTGTTGTAGAACCGCCTGAAACTGCTGGTCGTCATGTAACTATCCATGTTCTTCATCATGGATTACTTGTCGTAGAACTTTCATTTCTAACTGACGTCGCCTCCACCTTTGAACTGCTAATAACCGGGGTTTCCTGGATCGTGGTGCATAATGAGAACGCCATTTAACTACCTTGGTAATCGTTACTTGAAATATCCATGTATCCGAATTCTGGGTGTTTCGTAAGCCTAGCCATAATAATACCGTCGCCTTGGGTATCAATAAGATGTTGTACTCGCCCAGAGTTTGGGCATCTTACAGGCTTGGATGATGATGGGCATCTATTGCACAACTCTATTTTGGGCCTTTTACATGGTTTTCCTTAGGCCTATCCTTCGGATCTCCTATTTGGGACTTCACTTCTTGGGCCATTTAATTAGGCCGCATTTTTAAGTCATCAACAATTACCCCCCAATATGACAGGATTAATATCGATTATTAATTTTATGTCATATTCATTCTTTGTACATTTCCATAATACTTAAATTTCTAAGGAAAAGGGAAAGAATCTCAGTCATAATTTTGTTTGGCAGTGTCCTTATATATTCCAACAAGTAGAATATAACGCCATTCTTATAAATCAAGGATACGCCATTTCTTCGCGCCATTACACCTACATTCTGTATTTTTGCACCTTTGTGAGATTATTGTTCATCTTCTTGCTTCTTTCCTCAAGCACTTGCACTCTAACATCTTTAAGAAACTTGCGATAAATAGCGACATCGAAGAGCTCTTTTAGTTTCGAAGATTATTGAGAATTTCTCACCAAACCCTACGTAACTCCAACTTTTTTGTCGTCGTCAAACTTTGATCTTAATGAGTTTTATTTGGGCCTGTCATTCAATGATGTTGATTCTGTAGGGCAAGCTGCGGTGGGCCATATGTTTCCCTGCACTCAAGATCCCCTTTTTCTGAATCCCTTTCCATTAAAGCCAATCCAGGATAAAGGCATTCGTACTTGGCCCAAATCTGATGCTTCTTTTTGTTTTTGGCATGCATGTATGATAAAGGATGGCCCCACCAAAGCAATTTCTGACCGCGCTAAAATTTCTAATTTGTTAATCGCACTTCACCCTCCAACTTTTGACTCTGTGCTTTTTCCCATTGCTCTGAGCTTCTGGTCTTCTGAGTATAATGCTTTCATTTTTCCTCTTGACTCAATGTCCATTACTTTAAGAGATGTTGGGGCTTTAGTTAACCTTTTGCCTTTGGGCGATACCATCTCTCCTAATATTATGGTCACTAGTGCTGCCCCAAAATTTGACAAAAAACTAACTGACTCTTATTCGGCCATGCAGGAAATTTATAATAACACTACCACTGAACCCACTCACGCTGAGCTGTAGCCTTCCTTCAAGATTGGCTATGTAAATATGTCGTGTGTGCTCAGCATGAAGCCTTCTATATCTTACTTACCCATAGCACACGAATTAGCTCGTGGTAGGCCCCTGAACCTTTGTTCGTTTTTCCTAGTTGCCTTTTATAAAGACATGACTTCCCTTCAATTTCAGCTATGAAATGGTGCATCTCCTACTAGTAGTGGGCCTCTCTGGCTTGCTCAATTATGGTTGAGAGCATATCTTCCACAGCTTGGTGTCCTCCAAACTTCTCCTAGATCGGTTAGCTGTTATGGGCTGTTTGTCAATCAAGTGAGCCCTGTGAGAATGTCCAGTAGAGAGGTCTTCGCACTCTTTTATACCTTAGACTCCATTCCTTCTTTTTCCCCTTTCTCTGTTCATCAAATTCTTATTTACGTACAGTCTCCATCTACTATGACTAATGCGAGTGCTATTTTGTCTGTTTGGGTTCAATTTCTGATTGGAAGGGAACTCTTCCATAATATCTTGACTGGCACCAATGCCAATGCTGGGGTTGAGATATATGCTCCCTATTTCTTTACTCGCCGGTTAGGTTTTGGCCAAACTTGGCATGTTCCTTTATGCTTCTCCAAGAATTTGACAGACCATTTTCATACCATTACTAAAACAGAGGCAGAGGCCATTGATGCTCGCAATGTTGCTTTGACCTAAGGTTTTTCTATGGCTCCTTTGAATCTTACTTCTGCTACCAATCCTCTGTTTGCTCGACTCTAGCCGGTTGTGAAACACATGTTGTTTGCAACTGATGTTAATCACACCTTTCACTTGCTGGAGAGTCCTGGAGCCTCTTCTGTTTCTCATGTTCTTGCTATTCTTCCACCTTCCAAGAATCACATTTCTCCCACATGGTCTTCTCATGTTCACGTTAAACATTTTGCAACCAATCCGTTTAGTTCTTCTTCTGTTCCAATTGACACCACCAAGGATACCTCCAGCCGTAAAAGGCCAACTTCTGCTTTGCCAAGTTTGCCTAATGGTGATGATGTTCCCTTTATAGTCAAAAGAAAGGTATTTCATTTTGCGTCTTCATGTAAAGCTTATTCACTCGTAGAGACCCTTCGTAGGTTAATGTGTTGCTTGGACTTTGCAGAAAAGTGCTGCTTCTCCTTTGAAGGCCATGCCTTCCTCTGATCTTGCTCTTCCAACTTCTACTAAGGTTTCTTCGTCCAAGTCATTTAGAGAAGAGAATTTAGCTTCCAGTCAAGCTGGAGAAACTCTACTTTCCCAAGATGTTGACCCCCCACTCGTTGAACCAGAAGGTAGTGCAGAGTATAGGGTCTCTTCCTTTGTCTATATTGTTGAATTATGATTCATCGCAGCTTGATTTTTACAGGAAACCCTATAGATTTGCCCGTGGCGGGAGAAACGGCTAGTTTGGATAAAGGGAAGTCCCCTCAAGTGGTTGGAACGTCGGATGATGTGCCCGAGGTTACCCAAACTATCGATGTGATATTCTTTGCTTCGTTTTTCGTCTTTAATTTGTGCATTGTAGTAGGATAGCTGACTGCTTGCCTTTTTTTGTAGGAAGCTGACTCAATTTTATGCTCTATCCAAGACGTGCTTACCTCTTGGGAGTAAGCAAAAACAATCATGACTTCTTGCTTCTCTTCAGCTAGCCATCCTGCTTTCTCATCAGAAGAAAACATGGAGGCTCTTAGGCAATCCTTACTTGAATATGTCGCCTTTATGGACATGGATGTCCACCGAGCAAGTGCTTCTCGCCCGAAGGATAAGTTTGAGCAGTTGAGTGCCAAAATGGCTCGCGCGCTTGAGCTTCATTCGCTTTCTATTTCGGCTGATTTTAAGACTGGCATTGAAGATTACTCATTTAGAAATCAGCTCTTTGATGGCCAGAAGCATCGAATTGAAAGTTGAACAAGTTCAGTATCTTCGTGCTTCCAGTGAAAAGGCATCTCTGTTCCAAGAGCTTGAGAAGACCAATGTCCATTTGAACGAACTTTCTTCTGAGGTAATGGTTGAATATTCCTTGATGACAAAGTTGGTTGCAGAGATGAAGGAACTTCAAGCCAGAATGGATGACTGCAGGGCCAGGCTAGTTTCGAAGAAACGTGCTGCTGCTCAAGAGATTGAATGACACAAGCTCTTATTTAAGCGTTACACCAGGTTAGAAGTTGATAAGGATTATGTAATCATGATGTCCAACACTCCAATAAGCAGGGCGATGAGTGGGGAAAGCTTAGAGAAAATAGGTGCTCTATGTGGGGCAAGTTATGATTAGGACATTAATTATTGACATTCTTTTGTAGGACGTTTTCGTCCTATATTTTGTCCTTGTAATCGTAGATGGCAGTTTTAATCGACTAAAACTTGTAATAGCAGCCATTTTTATTAATGAAGTAATCTTCTCTTCACTTGTGTGGCAATTTTCCGTATGTACTATGAGATGGCATAATTGACGTGTTTTGTCATCGTCAATATTTCTCGTTTTAATTACTAACCTTGTATCCCGTCCTCGTGCATTTCTTTTAGTGCACTTTTATGTAGAGTAAGACTCTTGACTTCATGGCATCTCTTCGGAATTTGTTTTCCTTCAGTTTCGATTACTGCACATCTGGCTATTTGTATTTTGCCTCTTTGCATTCAAACCTCTATAAAACTGTATATTTATTATGTGTTCACCATCTTTGCCCTTATTCTCCAGCAAATCACTTTCTTGCTATTCTCCGCAATATCCAAAATGATGGATCTTCTATATCCAGGAGATCAGCTACTTTCTTTTAGGATAACCTTCTCTTTTTCTAAGTTTGCTATCTGTTGTTGATATGCCATTTGGTGTGAGAGGTATAGGAAATATTCTCTGGTCAATGAATATCTTCTCAGTGCCTTTTTCCATTTATGATCTCCAGTAAGGGATCTGGATGCGAAAACAATGGCCTGCTGATGACCTTTTTTTGCCCCAATTGCTTGTTAAGAGTGCTTCTTAGCCTCTCTGCCTGTCACTGTAACAATGCATTTAGGAAGGCGAGGAATGCCGATTTCTCTCTTTTTGTTGTAGTTGATAGGAAAAACCAATGTTTTAAAAACTGGACCGGACCGGCCGGTCCAACCGGGAACCGGTTCAAATTCGGTTCGGTTTTATCTTAAAACCCTTTTATTTTAAACCCGATAAAAAACCGGTCAATTGACCGGTTTTTTAACTAACCGGATAAACCGGGATCGATTTATCCGGTTTGCCAGGTTTGTAAAAAATTTAAAATCTACAACTTCACCAATCTTTAACCTATTCATTTCATCATTAATTTAAAAGGCCCAAAAAAGGTGGTAAACCCAGATTTTGGCCCACCAATTTATAGACCACATTTCTAGTTGTTTTGTTGTGAGAATTCAATGTGGGACAAGGAAAAGCAAGCAACCACTTTGACTTCAAAGCTAATTCTAATTTTTTATAATTTTTTCTTATTGCCTGCTAGCTTCTATCATCCTCAAGTTTTTTATTATTTATTTTAATGAGTTAATTAATTCTTTTCTATCTTATTTTAATTAATAAAAAATTAAAAATTCTTCAAATATTTCAATTAACAATATTATACTATTATTTATCTTTATTTAACTACCCGGTTTGACCCTTTAACCCTTGACCCTTTCGTTTTTCCGGGTCAATGCCCGGTCCAAGTTTTAAAACATTGGGAAAAACGATTATAGCCTGTTTCCAGTTGCGGCTAATCTTATTTTGACTATTTTGTCTCTCTGGATTTGTAAGAAACATTATAGCGAAACGTCTAGGAGTGCGAGAAAGGCAGATTTACCTTTTTCTGTTGTAGTTGATAGAAGAAAAATAATAGTCTGCTTTAAATTGCAACTTATGTAATATTTTTGCTTATTTTGTCTATTTTGATTTGTAAGAAACATTTGATAATAAGAGATGTTATTTGAACGTATTTCACTCTTGTTTATTTGAACATAATCGTCCACTTTACTTTGATTGTGCGTCCCTATATTTGTTCAATTTTCCATATGGAAGGAACATACTTTTTTAAGTACTTACCATTAATAAATCTTACATGTTTCATACAGTCTAAATCCTCCAGTGGTAAGCTTCATTAGGCAATACGTTTTTACCCTATATGGTCCCTCCCAATTAGGCGACCACTTGCCATACTTCGGATCTTTATTATCCAAATGGAGTATTGTTTTTCACACCAAATCGTTCAAGCTAAAGGACTTGGCTATGATTTTTTTGTTATAAAACTTAGCCATCTTTCGTTTTTGGACTTGCAGTCTATCTAGGACGTCCAATCTCAATTCGTCAAACTCTAACATACTTTGGTTTAATGATTCTACATAATCACCATAGCTTAAATTATTTTGCAAACTTACTCTAATTGATTGCACACTGATTTCCATAGGCAATACTACTTTTTGTCCATAGGTAAGTTGAAAAGGGGTTACTTGGGTACTTGAGCGTGGTGACGTCCTATAGGCCCACAAAGCTTTATTTAAACATTCGTGCCAACTTCTGGCGTTTTCATCTATCATCTTTCTTATAATATTTTTTAGAATCTTATTGGAAGATTCTGCCTGTCCATTTGATTGTGCGAAATAAAGTGTGAAGTTTACTAATTTGACTCCAAATTCGCTCAAGAATTCCTTCACTTGATCTCTATTTAAAGAAGTTCCTTGATCCATCATTAAAGTTTGCGATATCCCAAACCTATAGATGATATGATCACGAATAAAGTCTATAATGCTCTTCAGAGAGATCTTTCTTAAAGGTATAGCCTCCACCCACTTAGTGAAGAAATCTGTTGCAACTATTATGAATGTATGTTGCTTGGACGATGGGGGATAAATCTTCCCTATCAAATCTATCACCCAGCCTTTAAACAGCCAATGCTTAATAATAGGTGTCATTTTTCTTGCTGGCACTCTCTGTATTGGGTCATGTCTTTGGCATGTTAAACAACTTTTTGCATACTGAACGTATGATTCTCCCATCTTGGGTTAAAAATATCCACTCCTAATGATCAACCACCTCATTCTTTAGCCAACATGATGGGCTCCACATATTCCTTCATGCACTTCAGCTATGATTACTTTGGCTTCTTGCAGACTCAGGACTTTTAGCAATACACCGTCTGGACATTTCTTGAATAATTTCTCGTCTAGTAGTGTGTAGTTCAATTAACGTAGTTTCATTTTCCTGGTTTCTTCTTTGTTGGGTTCTTTTTTGCCTCCAATCTATTGCATCCCCATCTTCTATGCAATGAATGTTGATCTTCCTCACCCTCCTTTGTGCTACAAGCAAGATTACCCCATACTTGCAAGTGAATTCTACATTTAGCATCTTTGAGTAACCCGAAGCCATTTGAGCTAACTCATTTGCCAAATCATTATATATCCTACTAACATATTGAAGTTCCACTTGATCAAATTTCTCTAATAACTCTTGAGCAATTTCGTACTGATTTATGACATAGTCATTTTGGCATTTAAAATCACCAATTAATTCGTAAATTACCAACTGGGAACCGCCTCTAACGATTGCATTCTTTACTCCTAATTCTAGTAACAATTCGAATCCCACAATCAGAGCTTCATACTCAGCCTGATTGTTGTGCACATTCTATCCAACGTAAAAGCGAATTTATAATAAACCCTTAAAGGATTTATTAAAATGATTCATACCCCTACTCCTTCGAAAGTTTTTGACCCATCAAAGTATAATACCCAATTTCTTAACTCGAATGAATTCTATTCCAATTCAACTTCTTTGGGCATATCAAAGCAGGATGATCGGCCAAAAAGTTAACCGATGTTTGATTTTTAACTTCCTTTTGTGGTATGTGTTGTATTTCAAGTTCTGATAATGCCAAAACCAAATGCCTATCTTTTGGTGTAAAATAGGGCAAGAAAACATATACTTAACTAGATTAATGTTAGAAATTAAGTAAACAGTTACAGGCCGTAAATAGACCATCAATTTTATACATGTGAAGTACAAAGCCAAACATAATTTTTCAATGACAGAATAATTACATTCACATTTTGTTAACTGTCTACTCAAATAATATATCGCCATTTCTTCACCAAACTGGTCTTCCTGCGCGACCATTCCAACTATTGATTTTTGTTTAGCCGATATGTACACTTTCTTTGGCCACCCTTGAATAGGTGATACCAACACTGTAAGACTTGACAGATATAATTTCAAGCTATCAAAAGCTTTTTGACGTTCTTCCTTCCAGACGAACTTGTCTTGTTTTTTCAGCTTTAGGAGAGGCGAAAAAGCTTTTGTTTGCCATGCACAGTTGGAAATAAAACGTCTTAAAAAATTTATTTGGCCTAAGAACCTTTTCAATTATTTTTTGTTACTAGGTGGTTTAGCCTCTAGAATGGCCTTTGCTTTGTTTTTATCGAGTTCGATCCCTCTTTTGTGCACTAAAAATTCAAGAAAATTCCCTGCATTTACACCAAATGCACATTTTAAAGGATTCAACCTTAGCTTGTGTTGCCTCATTTGCTCAAAGGAGCGCCTTAATTGTTCAAAATGGTCTTCCTCTTTAACAAATTTAACCAATATATCATCTACATATATTTCGACAAATTGGCCTATCATATCATGAAAAATCAAGTTCATTGCTCTTTGATAAGTTACCCCTGCATTCTTTAGGCCAAATGGCATAACTACCCATTCGAAGTATCCTAAAGATCCAGGACACCTAAAGACAGTTTTATGTATATCTTACTCAGCTATGTAGATTTGGCTGTAACCCGAGTATCCATCCATAAACGAATACATAACATGCCCAACAGTTGAGTCTACTAAATAATCTACCGTAGGCATTGGATACTCATCTTTGGGCGATGCTAAGTTTAGTTTCCTGAAATCTATACACACCCTAATCTTGCCATTCTTTTTTAACACAGACACAATGTTAGACAACCATTCAACTTACCTGGCTGTTTTAATGAAACCTGCTTTTAGCAATTGTTCTATCTCTTTTTTTACTTCCGGCAATACATTAGGGGTAAAATGCCTAGGAGTTTGTTTGTGAGGTTTAAAGTTTGGCTTAGTTGGTAATCTATGTTCAACCAGACTTCTATCTAAACTAGACATATGTTCATATTCCCAAACAAAGCAATCTTTTAATAAAGCTATTAACTTGGTACTTACCTTTTGATCGAGCATCTGGCTAACGAATGTTGGACGATCTTCCCCTTCATCGCCAATGTTCACCTTTACCAAAGATCTTATGCTTGAGCATGTCCAGGCTTTGCAATTCCAATCACCTCTTCGTCTGAGTTCTTTAGAGATGATTCATCCTCCAAACAATCCACTTGTTGACTTCTCGGCAAATGTTTTGCTCCAACTCAAACACTGTTATTTTGTTCCTTAATGTCTCCATTGCTACTTCTTCTTTTGTTCTTTCCTTACACTCTTTATTAAAAGTCATTAATTTAGCTTTGAAGGCCTGAATATCTGCTATATCCTTTTGCCAATAACAATTCATTCATCTTCTTTGGTTATCTTTTTGCCAATTACTGGCTCCTCAAGGGCCACTATGTTTGGCCTCATTTGATTAAAGATTTCAGTAAGTGCATCTACTAAAAATGGTTCCTCACTCTATGCGACAATCTGAGTCTCTTTCCCATCTTGAACTACTCTTACAGGTCCATAATTTCCTTCGTACATGAACCTTTCCACTAAATTTGCTTCTGCAACGAAAGGTCTGTGGTCCACTTGTACCACTTCCACTTGGCCTTTATCGTTTCAGAAAACCAAACATTAATGGAGTGAGGAAGGTATGCAATGACTTCCATGAATCCAATCTCTTCCCAGTAAAATATTATAACTGGTTGGACCATCGATTACGAAGACAACTGTGGTCCTAGTAGTTGTTCCAATGGTTATATCTAAGGGCATGACTCATTTAGCTGAAGTTGCTCCTCCATTGAAGCTGGTAAGAAAAACCTCTGTTGGGATCATGTCACTATCTGCCTTTGCGAATTTCCTCATCATCCTAGATGGAATGGTGTTGATAGCTGCTCCATTATCAATTAGCACTTTCGCTACTAATATGCTATTAACCAAGGCCTTCACATACAATGGCCTCAAATGCTTGGTCAACTTCATAGCTGGTCTCTTGAAGATAACTTTCTCAGTTGTACTTATTTCTACTTCATGTTTATCATCTGTTGATTTGTTTCCGTGCGACAAGTCCACGTGTAATACTTCGTCCTGGTTTTCTATTTTACTAACACCTTCATTGCATTCTTCCAACACTTCTCCTCCAGTTACCCAACTAGTAGAAAGAGGCAGGATTCTCGAAGATGACCCATATTTCATAGTGTGAGGTACTCTCATCCTCCTTAGGATGTGATGATCCTTGCTGTTGCCTCATCATTCGTCTATAATTTCGTTGGAAGCGCTTTTGTTGTGTTCTGGTCATTTCATTAAAGAGTACAACCCTTCCTATATTGTACTAGAAGGAATGCCATACATTTGGCTGGCAGAGCTGTGGTCTGAATGTTCTCCCGTCGATTATCAACATAAAATGTTCTTCAAAAGGTCGTCTCCCATAAAATGGTACACCCCATTCTTTATCAGGTTGGAAACTTGGAACAATGTTAGGGTGATGATGATATGGCCGCATTTCTGGATTATCTGTGTTCTCCAATATTTCTTTATTACATCTAAAGCACAACACGCCCTCATCCTTTTTGGGTTCTTTCCTTTTGATTCGTTCAAAGACACTAGAATGTGATCCAGAATCCTCTTCTCCATCATCTATGACCAACTTAAATTTTGACAGCTTTGAAACCAGACGTTACCATATTCACCCAAGTGGCTGTGGAAAAGGATTTTCATCCACTGTCATTTTCTTTTTAGTTTCGAAAGTGATTCGTCCTGACTCAATGACATCATGTAATACATGACGAAAAATCAAATAATTATTAGTCATGTGTGACCATGCATTGTGCAATTTACAATATTTTTTTACCATTAATCTGTTCAGGATCTGGCAACTTATGTTTATCCCTCAACTTTATCCGTTTATCCTTATACAACTTGTCGAATATAATGTCAGCTTTGGTCACATCGAATGAGAACACTCTAGACTTTTTGTTTTCATCTTTTATAGGCTCACTCTTTTCTGTCATTTTAGATTTGGCCATTATAGGACAAGCATATGCTTCTCCTTTAACTAATTCGGCCTAGCATATCTCGGCTTGATCATATTGTTCATTACCAACTATATGAACATCAAAGTTTGGATCTTTGTAAAGTCCCTTTGCTAGATTTTTTCATCTGTTCCTCTTCCTATATCAAACATTCATACATAATCACGTAGCACTCAACTGGAAGAGATCAGGAAATTCTCTATCCTGGAATTTCTTCTTTAAATCAAAGCTTAAACATCTTGAGCAATTTTAACAAATTCTTTTTCAGGCAAAGGTACAAAACACTTACTTCTGGCTATCTTAAACCTATGGAGAAAGCTTTCCGCCCATTCATTTGGCAATTGACGTAAGTTCGCTAAATCAGCCAAGGTAACTTCAGACTCAGTTTTGTAAAACTGGGCTTGAAACAATTGTTCTAATTGTTGCCATGTTTGGATAGAATTCGCTGGCAAGTTAATGAACCACGAAAAAGCTACCCTTTTTAACAAACTAGGGAACAATCTCATCTTATGATAATCAGTTACTTGCCACACTGTAATGTGAATCGTCCTACATGTTCTAAAGTAGAAACTTCACCCATATCAGTAAATAATGAGAATTATGGTACTTTATACCCTCTAGGTCATCGATACGCTTGGTCTACCCAATCAGGATATGGCTTAGTATAAGTTGGCCTGATAAATGGTCGCATCCAAAAGCCATTTGATCGTGTACTATTTCTGTAATTTGATTCTTCAACATAACGTTGGGATCATATGGGACTCCTACGAGCTGATTAATTGGTGGGATCACTTGTGGCCTAATGTTTGATACTTGGTTTGCGACAAGAATGCCGTTACCTAAACTATTGTTAGCGTTAATTTGGGTATTCCCACCATCATTAGCCCGCAGAGTGTTCTGTCCATTGATTTGGACATTATCTCTTACATTTAGGTTACCTCCCAAATTTGGTGCTCCATTACCAGTATTTAAGTTAGTCATTCCATCACCACCCTGGTTTGAAGTAGATGGTCCAAATGGCGGTTCTATTCCTTGATTGGGACTTAGGACCGGGGAATTATGACCTACAATCGTTCTAGATTGTAAATAATTCCCTATATTTGGCATAACTTGTTGACACATTTAACCTACTAATTTATTCATGACTTCGTTCAAATTGTTTAATTGTTTGGCCATGTTATCATAATGTGCATTTCTACTTTGGATAAACATTTCCATGTTTTGAACATTTCATAAGTTTACCCGTTCAATGACGTCTTGTGTAAGTTCATTTAACAATACGCGCATGGTCCGAGGACTCAATTCTATCATTGGTTCGTAACGATTTTGACTTTGTTCATCTGTTCCTGGAGAGTTCTGATGTTCCTCATATCGCTCAATCACGGATTGGACCAGTCCCTGACTTGGTTTTTTATCAGAGTTTCTATGAGACATATTGCTTTCACTTTTGTATCTTCAACACCAAAAGGTCCCACTGGGAGTGCCAAATTATTTCGCGGGGAAAGTCAGGCCTCGCTAACAATTAAAGAAAAATTCGGGTGATTGTGTAAGGAACAGACCTCTTGAGACAAAGTCCCAAAAATGGGTGTTTTATTGAAGATTTACAATGGTGAAAAACGAAATGCCTCGACGGGGCGCAAGCACACAGAACAACTAAAGGTTAAATGCGATGAAAATAAAGATAATGAAAATTACATAGTCTCTGTTCGAGAGTATTTGATTCGGGGTCCCTTTTTTATATGCCTTATCTTCGTTTTTATACTTCTCGGACAATTGTTGTAGAATCGCCTGAAATTGCTGGTTGTCAAGTTACTATCCACGTTTTTCATCATGGCTGACTTGTCGTAGAACTTCCATTTCTAACTAACGTCGCCTCCACCTTTAAAATGCTGATAACTGGATTTTCCTAGATCGTGGGGCATGATGAGAAAGCCCTTTAACTGCCTTGGTAACTATTTCTTGAAATATCCATGTATCCGAATTCTGGGCTTTTCGTAAGCCTGGCCGATAATAATGTCGTCTTCTTGGGTATCAATAAGATGCCGTACTCGCCCAGAGTTCAGGCATCTTATAGGCTTGGGCGATGATGGACCTCTATTGCACAGTTCTCTCTTAGGCCTTTTACATGGTTTTCCTTTGGCCTACCTTCGAATCTCCTATTTGGGGCTTCACTTCTTGGGCCACATTTTTATATCGTCAACAGTACTCAATTACTGAACTCTGTTGAATAAATACCTGTTTCATTTACTCAATTCAAAACATTCACTTCATTATTCAATACAATCGAGATCTATACTTTATAAACCTACATCTTCAATTTACATAATTCATTTACAACATTTGTAGCCTAACAATTCTACTGGACAACATACTCATAGGCCTCTAGTAGCAACAGCAGGTGAAATCCATTAGTTGAAGCACAGTACCACGAGAACCTATATAAAAAACTCAATACATATTTTCGATGTTTCGAGTATTTTCAGTGAAAATATTCAAAACAATCAAAACACAAAAAATAAAAGTAATTCAATTTTTCTTTTCAATGACAAATCATACCCACCCAAAGGGTAATGGCGTAAGACATTTTTATTGTTTACCTTCAATGCACAAATCGTTAGAGATGGCAAAAAAATTCATTCAACCAGATACCTATAGGCCCTGCCTCGAATGGAACGAGGATTACCGCCTAACCGGGTAAATGGGACGGTAATGGGGCAAGGGTCATTGCCCCGATGCAACTACGGGATGGGTAAGAGAACATAGTCCTCCCGCCACTACCCGTACCCGTTTAAAGTTAATTTTAAATATAAGTTTTTTTATCAAACAAAAATAAAAGATTTATCATCATTTTTAAAGAAAATACAAGTTGTTCGAAAAAGGTAATAATATTTACTAACTAAGATATAAAAAATAATAATAATAATAATAATAAATAAGAAGGAAAAAGAAAAAATAAATGGGGCAGGAGACCTGCCTCGCCCCTGTTCCGTTCCGTTTTAACCGGATATAAGGATGTGGTAAAGTAACAAAAATACCCGACGGGGCAGGGGTGAAAATGGTCGACCAGTCTCATAATCGCCCCGTTGACATCCCTACAAATCACCATACCATTTTGCTTTTGTCATTTGGGCTCTCAAATCAACCTCTGCACAAATGATCCTTTTTTTTTTTTTTTTTGTCCGTTCATTTATTCTGTTGAAATAGCTTGTGCTCAACATTAAAAAAAAAAAAAAAAAAACCGTCTGAACCTTTATGAGAAAATTCAATTACTTTTAAAAACAATAATTTTTTATTCATTATCCACAATTTAACTTAAATCGCTTATTATCCAAGCCTTTTTAATGTATAAATTAATGGAATCTGAACATAGTGTGTTTCTATATTAGAATTTGTATCAAAGTTGGAAATATATATGTATATGTACAAACGTGATTAAGTGTTTACTTTTCGCAATGCTAAGCAAAACCTCACCACTAACTACAAACATCGTTGTACCTTCGCGCATTATCTCTGGAGAATAGATCCAATTGTTAAGATCATGACCAGAACTTGCACCACTAAGAGGACCAAATTGGAGTTGATACTATAGTTTCCAAAGCTTCGTATTTGACTATATATTTTTTGTATTGCATGTTTAGATGGATCGTGTCGATATCCCTTCGCCAAGCACATCTTTTTCCAGTATTTACGTTGAGCTTTGTGTTCTGACTTTCCATCTACTATTGCATTCAAGACCACCAATTTGAAATGTCCCCAACAATTTATTTCTTCATTTCTTCATTGTTTTTGTTTACTTCTTGAAACTATTGTCAGTATTTCATCTTCTTTAATATCATCCAAATCAACTGAATTCATACTCCCGTGGGCATCACCCAGATCATCAAGAATTGGCACATTAAGACCACTAAAATCGGGACATAATGACGGAGCCAAAGTAATTTTTGATGAAGCACCAAGCATTTTGTTAAATTCTCCCGTGTTCAACAATCTGCTATAATCTATTAGAAATTGGAATAATATGTAGAAGAAATGGGTAGAAATAGAATAAATTTAATTATATTAGAATTAGACAAAAAAAAAAAAAAAAAAAAAAAAACTCTTTTAAGAGTCTGTTTGATTGTGAAAGTGAAATTTGGGTGAGAAGAAAATGAATTACAGGGAATTGAATTGCCTAAAATTTGTTTATTGAGAATTGTAATTAATAGTGTTTAATTGATATAATTTTTCACCTGAGAAATGTTGAAAGTTTGATGTCCATTTGACTTTGTTTTTCATGAAAATTGTCCATTAAAATAATAATTTTTTTACCATTGGATCTAGAATTTGTTCCAATTACAAAAAAATTTTAAAAAAAATTATCACGCTAAGTACCGTTCATTTGCCTTTGTTTTGCATAAAACTTATCAATAAAAATGATAATTTTTTTTACCATTGTGCCTAGAATTTTTCCCAAATCATTGATTGCAAGGAAAAGAAGCGCGTGAGTATAATGGCTGGAAAACGAATTTCAAGAAATTTTTTTGCAATCAAACATGTAAAAAGTAGGAAAATGAAGTATTTTCAGTATCAAACTAGGCATAATAAGAGATAATAAAACTCAAAATTGAACAATAAAAGAACTACTACCAAAATTGTAAGAACTATACTGTAGAACGTAGAATATAGATTTGAGAATGTTGAAAATTATGGGGTGTTAAGTAGGTAGAATGTATTTATGCAAAACAAAAAATCCTTGAAAATTTTGAATAAAAAGATCACATGACCGTTTGGTATGTGTTTCGGCAGTCCACCAAACGGCCATTTTTGCTCTCGAGCCGGGTTTCACGACCCAGCGAAATGTTCGACCAATTTATCACCCCTAAGAACAAGTAGTTCACTAGAGCACCAACACATTTGTTATGAAGTGGCCATTTAACTATGCTCCAGGGTTCTGACTGCACTTGGTTGACCACTACGTTAAATAGAAGATCCATTTCCAAACAGAAATTTCAGTGGTTGGTCTGACTTAAAACATTTTGTAGCTTGGGATACAATGCTCTTTACCCAGCCATATATCAAGTATTGTTCCATGCACTAAACTAAAAGCACATAAAGAAAAATACTAAAATCTGAATTGTTAACCCTCATTTAAGTTTAACGCACTTCCATATAACTGAAAACTATACACATTCATTTGCAACTACACTGTACACCATACATTTTCTACAACAAATCAACTAATAAAAACTGTAAAACTGGAAATGGAGACACCCCACACCAAAAGAATCAAAGAAATTTAATTTTCAAATATATGAAAATCCATTTTTCAATCACGATATACATTTTACTGATAGCGAAGAAGTTGCCTGAGCATGGATTGCCTTCAGTAATGCCACAAACTTGAGAAGACTCTCTTTCGAGAACCACTTTAGTTTCCACATTACAGGACCTGTATCCGGCTTCTTGGTAACTGCAGCATCCTTTACAATGCATTCTTTCTGTACAGGATGTAACTCTGATGTGTATTCAAGAGCCAGGGTCACGCACAGGCTATCCAGAGTATCAATTACCTGGGAAAGTAAAAACAGTTTTCTTTGCTGAGTTGCACTTGAACACAATCTATGAATAAAATATTGAATGAATCAAAATTACATGATATTCAAGCAGCTAAAGCTCTATTTGAAGGTCACAACCAAAATAAGACTATCAGCCAAGCAAACTCATTTTCACAATAGTTCGAAAAACTGGAAAGAAAATGCCAAGTAACTTTGGATCTAAATAAGCCCAAGGAAACAATGCGTTATGATTCAAGTCCTGCTCTCAAAAGGAATTTAACTAAGAGAGATCACAAGGATAACAACTTCAAATAAGCTATAATAGTTCTTTAAATCCTTTAAAATATAGGATAAAACTTGAATAAACGCTTCAGTGATAGGAGGATTTTGAAAAATTACCATCTCTGAGATATTAACAATGGCACAACTTGAGTCCAGTGAAAAATAATTAGAAGATGCAAGCTCAGTGGGGCCAAACTGCACAAGGTCCTCAGTGCACACAAGCAAATGTCCTTCGACAATGAACAGCGACCTTGAAAGCCACAAATCTTCTGGCCAATTGTGAATGAAAATAAAGAAAACAGCGCATCAGAAAGGGTTTACCAGATCATCCTCCCATCCCCACCCAATAACAACAGAAATTATGAGAACAAGAATGTATATATCCCAACAAAATAAGGAAACAGCATATTAGAAAATAATCTGCAAAGCAGAAAACTGATTCATCCTTCAGCAGGGAAGGTGCATGAATTATGCAGAAACAGCCATGATGACAATATAATGCACTATCAAGTATCATCCACATTATCCTATAAAATAGGGGGGGAAGGCAATCCTGTACTTTGTGTACCACGTCTAACCCATTATGCATGAAATTAATGCCAATCTTTAGCAATAAAAACTGGGATGGCTGAGAAAGATATGGATGATCAATTGACAAGACTATCCCTAAACACAATTCCACGGAAATAAATTTTGTCCAGAAAACATTTTTTTAAAAAAAAACAATTACTGACATAACACCAAATATCTAGGCCAAATAGAGCATCCAGCCAATCCAGGACACTGGGACCACTCCAAGTGCCCCCACATCCCTGGGAAGCCCACAGATAAAGCCTGTGTTTATTATCCCACAGGGAAAACAATTAGCCATCAAGACTACGTGCACCTAGCTCCCTGGCGATCTCATCTTCTAAAACAGTTAGCTGATCATTTTGAACAGAATGATTTTTTATCAAAAATGAAGAATATATGTTAAAACTATCGATTAAATAAAAATTATGTCAAACTGTGAAAAATATTATAAATTGTATATACTAAACTTATTTCTATTATACAAAGTAAAAGACCATATAGGGTTATAAATAGCTCTAAAAAGAAAGATTGCATAATAATTATACAATCAACTATTAAGGAAAATAATCATACACTATTGAAAAAATATCATAACGATTATTCTTTCCATATCTTCAATACCCTCCCTCAAACTCAATATGGTGTAGCAGCAATCAAATTGAGTTTGAAAGATAAATCAATCCAATCAAATCTTCAAAATTGTTTGTGTCAACCAAGCCGAAAAAATAACTCAAAGTTGATGAAAATGAAAAATCATCACCCACCAATCTAACAAAATCATTACCAAGACTTGAAAGAGAAATCAGACGATAGTCAATCTCAATACGGGTTGGAGAGGAAGAAGGAACACACATATCTACAAGTAACCAACACATCCACTACTAAACCAAAGAGATGCAAATTTCATATCCAAATTAATTGAATGCAAATTTCAAATTCCAACTCGACAAATACCAAATGAAATGAATGTAAATTTCAAATTTCGGATACAAACCAACACCAAATCAAATTCCAGATGAACTGGACATCTACTAAACCAAATTTGAGATGAACTGAACATATACTAAACCAAATTTCAGATGAACTGGACATGTACTAAACCAAATTCCAAATAAATTGGACCAAATTCCAGATTACCAAAAGCTGAAGAAACTCCCAACAAGCTTAAGAGGAGAAAATACTTAATTCCATACCAAAAAAAAATCAACATTGATAGCCGGACAAGCGACTTAAAGTCGCTCACCGGAATCGAAATTCAAAGGTTAATTTGTTTAGGATCCATGCGAAGAATATTATAAACTGTATATAATAAACTTATTTCTATTATATAAAGTAAAAGACCATATTTATAAGCTATAAATAACTCTAAAAGGAAATATTGCATAATAATTATACAATCAAGTATTAAGGAAAATAATCATACACTATTGGAAAAATATCATAAACATTATTCTTTCCATATCTTCAACACAAACTAATTTCATTTATTTTGTTATTTAACTAATTTCATTTCCTTTGTTTATTTAACTAATATTTCAAACTCACACTTCTGATGTAAAATAGTATTTTACCACCCTTGCACTTCCTTTTATCATGAAGATCGAGGTATATCATATAGAACATTCACATCTTGTACCTTTCAAGTTGTTCTGCCAAAAGAGAACCATTGAGTACTGAAAAATGTTAATATTTGAACATCCACAAACATGCTGCTCCAAAAGACGAACCTGGATCTGCTCCAAGCTGCCATTTAAATTTCCATAACCCATCCAATAATAAGTAGAAATCATACAACCCGTTAGAACATCAACACAATCACATTTTTTAAAATTTTCACATCACAGGAAAATTACATTAAAAATCACCTTGTCAAGGAGCAAAAATCTTTTACCCCATATGAGTCAAAGAATTCCAAAACCCATAGCAATTCTCTCGATCTCTCTACGCACCTTGTTATGAACAGATATGCTGTATTGCCCTCAAAGCACACCCTAATACAAGCACAAAATATGCACGTTGTTAGAAAATAAGGAGCAGGAAGGCTCTTAGAAGGGATTGAAAGTTATCGACCTTACAACTTGAAGTCCTAATCCAACATAGGCCCCTCTAACATCTCCAACACCGTGACAACCCACCATTTCTAATGTTGTTGCTGCAAATTTAATCAAATAAAGCAACAAGATAAGCAGAGTTTACTTGAAAGAGGAAATATCAAACAGAAGAAATATTATTCACAGCTGCAAATAGCTCATACCACAACAAAGCTAACCTGACCCATCACATGCCTTGACAATGATCAATACATACAACTTGTCTTTACTGCTCCTTAATATAACCACTTCCCTGTACAAGCAAAGTTGAGGAAAAAGAGTAACTAGGCAAGCTTAAATATTTAATCTGTAGATTGGTGCATACTACAGTTAACAAGCTTATAACATACAAACACGTATAGGTAAACAAAAGTAGTTAATTATCATTGACGTGAAGCTGCTAATGAGAGTGACAGAATGGTCATGAAGTTAATTGATAACGGTGTAAAAGACTAATTCCTTAACTTCACATCAACTGGAGGCTCCTTAATAGGTTTTTAGGCGATCTGATTGCAATTGGTCATTTTGAAAGATACTCCACAATGAGATGCGTGTTCATGATTTATACCCTTTACCACTCATTGGAGGTTTCACAATCAAAACAGATAAAACAAATAATCAAATAAGAGGCAAAAATATATGCTATGTTCCTTAAGGCTGACTTTTACTCCAAAAGCAACCTCAAAACTCCATTCCTTCCGAAAAATAATCTATGAAGAGCCATGAAACCTTTTAAGAATAGTAAATCTTACAAGCTTCATGGTATGAAGTCCTACCACACCCTAAAGTAAAATTACAGAAAACATAAAGGGGTATGACAAAGCAGCAAAAAAATCATCTATCCAACAGAACATTTACATCTCAAATAATAATTGTCTCCAAGCAATTACCTTTCACAATGACCAGATTTTTCCTTGAATAGACAGTTGCAACTCGTATAATGTGTACAAGTTTCGCAAGACCCAGAATCTGCTATGTTCAAATTAAAATAGCTCTCAATAACATCATCTTTCCCACTATTTGACATTGTGACTCCAGAATGGTGTCCCCTGTAATCATTTGTTGTGCTTTTACAGGTTTTTTTTTCAGCACAGGGCTTCAGCAAGTCACTAGCACAACAGATTTCTTTTTTAAGTCCCTTGTCATTTCTGCATTTTTCCACATTGTCATTGGATTTCTTCGATGAGTCAGAGTCACCTTGGCTATCCTCCTCTGGTAATGAAATCATTCTCTTTTTGGGTTTCCTTTTGAGTTTTTTCTTCTCCAACCAATCAGCTTCCTCTTTCAGAAAACGTACAATTTCACCTTCGTGCACACCATCAGTAAAATTGCTACATTTATATGTGGATCTTTCCACCTCTCTAACTCCAATATTATTAGAATTTCCTTCCGCACTTGAATCTGAAGTGTGAGTCCCATTTTCTGTCACTTTGGACCTTTTGCCATGGTCGGCATCACCAGACTGAGAAGCAGAAGAGTAGCCATTCAAACCACTTCCAGATATATTGTTGATCATAGATTGATCAACCAGAGTTATAGGAGGAAAAGGTTCAGCAGAATCATCATCACTACAACTTGTATTGCTATCAGAAGATGCCACCGAGAAGGATTCTGCAGATAGATGAAGAAATTCTTCTTCTAAGTTTTGGCGCCGATGCAAAATGTCTGCTTGGTAATGAGGAGGAGATCCTGGGCACGCTGATGAAGAACGAGATTCAATAATATCATCAATTGCTACTGAAGAGCTCATTACATTCTCAGCACTCACATTTTTACCTTTGGAGATTCCCAGTGAATTAAGAGGAGAGTTTCTAGCATCTGCGGACAGGTGTCCATCATTTAAGAATGCCAGATGTTCCTGATTCAGACCCATACTTTTGACAACAGATCTATCCCCACGTGCATGAACCGTGAAAAACTTTGAAGCTACTTCACCAATTCGGTCGAAGTACCGCTGGGCACTGACAACCGTGGATGTGTCCACAAAGGAGGTTTCAGATTCTAGAACAACTGTACTACTCTCATCCCCAGAAAGCTGAACAGAGTCAGAGACATATCTCGAGCTCTCTCCAAGATCCTCATCTTTTGCCTCACTTTTCATATGAATCTCTCCATTATTACTTAAAATTCCACTCATACGGCTACATTTGCTATCATCAACAAAACTGTCAGAAGCTTGATTCATCCATTCTTTGAATTCCTGCAACCATAAAACAGACCTTTCTTTTTTCATTAATTCAATTCTTCTCATAAAATCTGCTATTTCAGCTTCCTCATCTGTAATATCATTATCCTCTTTGGGTTGAATCTCATTATCACATGACACCGAATCTTGGTCCGAATATATATATGTGCTCTGCTCTTCACTCTCGATACTGACAAGACGAGAGATCTTCCTCTGCAATGAGTACAATCAAAATTAAAAAGTACTAAAGAAATCATGAAAGTAAATACTAGAGTAAATAATTACAAAAAGAAACTGAATGTAATCAATCAGGGGATAGATTCGTACCCTATTTGTGTTGATAGTCCCCTTCAGTTCAGCATCACCTTTGGCTGGTGAATAGAATCCAAAGCTAGCAGGTTGCCTCTGCTGGCTTGCCACTATAATTTGCCGTTTCCAAAACTCTCTCGGGGACATACTCTTCTCGTCCAGCTTAAGCTGAAGTATTGTCACAAATAATGGAAATATAAGTTTAACATGAGTTTGCAGCACAACAGATAGCATGTGTGACTCGTGTAACATAAAATTGCATCTTTTTCAAATAATGACTTCCAGAAACACAATTTAAATCATAGGCTGTTGTATTATGTGACAGCTTACTTTGTCTGGATGAAGGAAAAGGCTAAAAACTTGGGAGCGGTACCATCTTGCAGAACAAAGAGGATTTCCTTCCAACCATAAGCTCTGAAGGGATGGAAGGCCAGCAAGGATCTCTATCTCGGAGAAGTTTGAAATAACGTTGAAAGAAAGATCAAGCCCTTCAAGTGACTTCAAATTCTCAATCCCTCGCAACGTGGTTAAAGCATTGTTCCTCAGCACGAGTTTCAAAATTTGACATGAGACCTGCATAAACCAACAACTGCTGAGGGTCAAAAATGATTCCTAAAAAGGAATACGAACCACAGAATTATATGACTTAAGGCCTAAGTGAGAGTGAAGCAACTTATCCATCAATGAAAAAGTTAACGGACTGAGGCTACGTGATGGGACTGTAAAGATTGATAATTAACAATGTAAGTTAATTGTATGATAAACTCCAGCATTAGCAAATGACATCCATCTTGGTGATGTGTTCAATGCAAATCAATCGTGGTAAAGCCCTCAGAAAGAAAGAACCTAACACTTTGGTGATCATATGAGATATACGGGTTTGTGTTTTGGATTTTTTGTCCTTGTAAGGCTTTCTGATCTCCCACTTCTAGCACATCAAAAAATTCTAATGACCTTAAAAAAAAAGAGAGAGAGGAGGGGGGGGGGGGGGATCATGCCTTCATTTCACTACTATAAACATATTCTCTCTTGCAATTTTATTTTTGATTCAGTTACCTCACTAAATGATGAAATACTTCTCAGGTTATTAAATCCAAGATCCAGGTGCTTCAATTTGGTACACTTCCGAAGACTATCCACCTTGGCAAATTTGTTCCTGCTGAGATCGATGGTTTCAGCAGCTGGAAGAAGCTGCAAAGACTCGTCCATAAGCATCAAGCCATTACACGCACATGAAACAAATGACAACCGGTTCCACTGTGGTGAATCCTTTATCTCCGCAATTCTACTTGTAAATATATGCCTCAGTGCATCCTAATCCAATTTGAAGGAAAAACAAATACCAACGATCAATAATTGCAGTACATCAAACAGTGAAAATTAATATACATCAAACAAAATCTTCTGATATAGAAAATAATCTATCACAAATTTTCCTTTTTATGTAAAAAACTCACAGTAGAATTGTGGCAGATCAGCTTCTCCAATGTATGTCTCAATTCGAGTAACCCCTTGGCAGCCGAGGCCGAGAGATTACATCCCCTGAGCTCCAGAATCTTCAACCTCCCAAACGGCAATAAATACAGCGGCGTAGGATCCCTCCCAGGCGGAGGCAACATCGAAACCACCTTCAACGACGGTAACAACCGCAGAATCCTCCGGAGTTGCTCCAGCGCCCGGTGGTCGCCCAAGTCGGAAACATACGCACGCAGATAATCCACCGGTGCTCCGGCTAACAAACTCTCCAGCTCCGCCAAAGCCTCAAGCCTCGATTGCACATACCGAAGCCCCACGGGGTTCAATTTCAACACAAGGGTTCCTTCAATTAACGGTTCTGTGTTGTTTTCCACGAATTTCACTAAAGATTCCAAGTATCTATCCCCTGTGATAATCGCCATCAAGCACCTACATATATACAATTCCGTATATCATATAATTAGGGTTTAAAAGTATATACACATGCATTTAAACTTATATTAGCAAGGGAGACAGATGAATTGGGGTTGAGGAAAGGGGGGTTTGGGGGGTATTGAAGGGAGGAGAGAGAGAGCCATTTTCGTGTGTGTTTATGTGCGTGAAATGTGGGGGTTAATGATTGATTGTAGAAGCAAAATAATTCCCACAATTACATCTTGGTCTCTAATCTATTAGAAATGTAGTAATTAGATCCTCAATCTATTTTTCTAACTGATCAAGTTCCTCATTATTTTATTTTTGTAGTAATCAAATCCCCAATGGACAATTTTACACCTTATCACTGATTAAAAACTGATTTTTAATTAAAGAAAAAAGATTGAAAGAAAAGAAAAATAAAATAAGCTCAAAATCCACCATTATTTTATATTTTAATATTTTATTTAAGTCCATTTATTTTAGGTAAGGACTTTTAGGTGTGTTTTATTAATTGAAATAGATTTAGTGTTGGTAAGGATTTTAGGTATAGTTACCAATACAAGAATGAGGAATTTAGCATCATATCATACCCTAGTATATTAATAGCCAAAAAAAAAAAAAGGGACATGCAAAAGTAAACATGTCACCTTTCTTTCAAATATGATAGATAGTGTGAAAAGTAAAACAATGACTAATTTTTTTCCTCGCTATCTTTTACATTAAAAATAAAATAGCAAGTTTATTTACAAAGTTTAACATCATCATTTACAAATATATTGAGTTTTACTTTTTCAGATTTGGCATAACTCCATATGTCCGACCACATATTCTCTAAGATTTCTTCAATAAACTTGTGATATTACATAATTTTAGATATATTTTATTTTTAGCGTATGTTTTCAAATTAATCAATAACAAATTGTCTTCTCTTTCTCAAAACATATTCCAGGGGCCATTTTTCTTTCTATTAATTTGAACGGTGGTCATGGAACCAAATTATATCCATATCTTCTTGAATTTGAAACGATAACTCAAGTTTAGACATATATATAATTTCGCATGTCATTATTCATAATTAGAAAATAGTACATTTCCTGGTTTTCATCAATATTCCTCACTAAACCTATCAAAACCAGTGGTCTTTGAACAACCATCTTATATTTTTTTTATGATCGTTAATTTAATTTATTTTTCCCCTATAATTAAACATAAAGGTTTGTTATTTTAACAAAAAAACTGAGTTTTTAATAATGGGAACCTATGGAAGTGAAAGGTTAGGGATTGAGGCTGCCAAAATATTAAGTTGGGACCTAGTTGCTATATCTTCAATAGGCTGAGGATCCTATGTAATTTTGATGCTAAATAATTGGATTAGAGTTGGACCAATGGGGAAGGTGATGGAGACACGTGGTAGAATGGGGCCAGCTGGCGATTTAAGGGCTCGTTTGGTTGACGTGGAAATATGAATTAATTATAACAAGTATTTAATTGTGGAAAGATGTGTGAGGATAGGGAAAGGGAAGGTTAAAGGGTAAGACTCTCAAATGGAGATTTCAGAGGTTTTGACATGAAAAATGTATACGCGTAAACAACTTTACGTGACGTGCGTGGTTAATAAATGTGAAATCTATAAATATATTATGGATTCAATAGTTAACTTGTTAATTTAAATACTTAACAATAAAACAACAAAAATAAATGTATTATAAAAAATATTTATATTATAATCAAATACTAAAGTCAACAATGTTCCAAACGTTTTATCGACAAAAAAAAAAAAATGAAGAATGGAAGAGGATAAAATCTAAGACCCTTCCAATATTGGGCCTGAGGCGCGGGCCTTACTCGCCTCTTTGCAAAATCAACCGACGTAGGAATGTTAGCAGAATGTGACGGGAATGGAGCAACAATTCCTACTCCTTTTCCTGCCCCATTTTCCAGTATTACATTTTTAAATACCGTTTACATGTAAAACAAATAAAAAGAATTAAGTGTCGAAATGAATTTGAAAATGGAACTCGTCCCCTACTTGAGGAAGGGCTTTTGCTCCGTTCCAGGCTCCATCCCAATTTTGACTAACTGGAGAATCCCTAGCGGCCTAGCCTATTATTTGTGCTGGAACGAAAAAGGATCGGGATATTTTGTCATCCTTACGACTATTTTATGTACATAGGATTAACAAAATAAAATCCATGCACATTTTTCTTTATTATTATCTGGACAAAGAATATTAATTTAAACTCTTAGTCGAGTTGGACTCTATAGAGATAAACGTGGGTTCCGAAATTCTCCAACAATAGCGAAAAAAATAATAATAAAAATTCAGGATTTAAACCTAAATTTAAAATGGTAGTTGCACCCTATTTTATTGTTCAAGCAGTAAATTGCTCTCGTTAAAAGTAAGTAGATTAGTCTTTGAGGTTTACAATAATTGCACAATCCACCCTTATTCTGGTACATCATCATGTGACTAGGGGTGAGCAAAATTCGATCGAACAAATCGAACCAACTTGATCGGTTTGGATTGGTTTTTTTATTGTTTTTACACGGGTTGGGTGGGTTGGCTATGTAAGCGAGTTGAGTTGGGTCGGGTTATGGATTAACTCATGAAAACCGAATAAACCCACCCAACCCGACTTGCATCTTTAAGAAAAATAAAAATAAAATGCTTAAAAAGGCAAAAAAAAAAAAAATTAAATAAAAAAAAAATTACTTCTTGTTTGTTAATTTACACTTTCTTGTTCTAAGTTGACTTTATGTAGCATGCTTCACTTTGTTACTAGTTTTTATGAATGCCTAACAATATTTATGATACTATTGGTCGGAAAGTAAAAAGCTACTACATATAATGTCTGAAGCACAATAACTTCTCAATGGTAAAATAACACAAGTTTGTGGACTAAAAGGAGAATACTACGAGTGCCGGTTCGAACCCCATTTTAATTTGAAGAGTGCATTTCAAAATAATAGATTGATGGAAAATGTGTGATTAAAAAATAAAAATAAAAATTGGATTTAAGTGTAATACTACTTTATTGAATAATGTGTAGTTGAAAATAAGATAGAGAAAAATATATTTTAAAAATAATTAGGATCGAACAAGGTAGCATATGATTCTTTTTCCTAGAGAAGCTTTACAATGCAGCACCCGATTCGCAAGTTTTATTTTTTTTTTCTTCTAACTGCTAATGAAACCGCACAAAGTGGAAGCTTATAAAAATTCTGTGAAAGTTTTCTAGTTTTTATTTAAAATAACTAAAATGTAAGAATACTGTTGTTCAAAAAATTTTGTTTTCCAAGTGTAAATTAACGTATAGTCAATATTGGTTGGGTTGATTAATGAACTTCTTTAATTTTTGTTGACAAATCATCACAAACCGACTAACCCGACCTGACTCGACCCAACTGATACTTGATTAGATTGGGTTGGATTAGGTTTCAACATTTACACGGATTGAGTTGTGTTAAATTTTAATCAAACCGATCGCATTGGGTTGGGTTTATTGAAGCAAAAACGGACCCAACCTAATCAACCCACGCCCACCTCTACATGTGACTCTCAAATATCCTACTCAGAAAACTTAGATTTCATTTGACAACTTGAATTGGATTTGATGCCAAAAAATACACAGTTTTGCTTTTTTACTTGAAGATCACATTATGGTTTAAGTGGAAACGTAGAAAATTTCAGGATTAATTGTGCTATCAAGGACATAGCCAGAATTTCAATTTTACGGGGACGAAAATACGGTGGGGGAGGGGGTGCCCTTGAAATCTTTTTTTAAATAAGATAATTGAAAACGACGATTTTGAGTACCAAAATATGCAAATTAGATTGACTCACCAAGAAGACAATCAATTTGTCGATACAAAAACAATATGTCCATCTATGTGTCTAACACTATATAAATTGAAAACATGAACGTTAGATAAACATAAAAAAAATAAAAAGTAAACTGTCTATGTGATGAAGGCAAAATAATAATTTCATGGAACTTCAGGTTTGTCTGTTTTTGACAAATTGATAATCTAATTCGATTGGGAAAAGGCCGATGATCACAACTCATGGCCTTTGGCCCTGATGCACATTAAATCTTGGGCGAATTCCGTCATTTAGACCCTCAATTAAGCGTTTTTGCCGTTTATGGTAATATTTAATTTAGCAATATCTCATTCAATAAGATTCAAATTGCGATTCCGTTTGTTGAGGGGACGACCCCGGTGATTTAGCAATATCTCAATTTTTTCCATTTATGAAAAAAATAATATTTTTCCATTATTATGTAATATTTCCGAATTTTCTTAAGTTTTCGCTATTTAAATGTTGTAAGCCATTTGAAACAAACTCAGTTTTTGAATGAAATAAAATTTTATTGAATTTCTCTTAATTGAAATTCTTTTTGTGAGATTTTTTTTTTTTCCTATAAACTTCCCCTGCATTACTATCTATATAACAGATGGTAGAGATGACTTGAACATCTGAAATTGGGTGTTGACAGTGTCGCAGAGATGGAGTCGCGGTGCAATCGCCTGTTGAACTGCCATTCATGATTCATTACTACATAAATACAAAATACGATGAAATATATCTAGTCCCTATCAGATTCTTTAGCATCATGGTAAAAGTAATTATACATCAACAGTTTTCGACTCAATTTTTCTCGTCTATTTTGCAAAGTATCAACAACTGCGGTACCTCCTTTATTTGAATTGTTTCTCACCACCAGGCACGCGTATCTTCTCTTCCTCAACTTGTTCAAGCAATGCACTAAGTCTGCTTTTGTCAAGCTCTATAATCTTTTCTGTGAAGTTAAAAAGTATCCATTTCAGACTTATTTTCGACAAGTGTAAAGACGACAAATCTTGGAATTGAAAATATTGTACAAATTTAAATTCGAAGCCAGAATCCATGGAATGCACAACAACTTGAAAAGAAAACATGTAATTACATAAGCTAATGACAATATAACAAATACAGCCTAAATTGAAGATAATAGTACACGTGAAAGAATGATCATATGATTTTACTTTTTGCTTTTCTGAACGAGCACATATCAAATGACGCAATATAACATCAAATTAGATGACTCAACACCAAAGCTCTAATAGTCTATGTGAATAAGTCCAAAAAAATAAGAAGACATCTTTTCCCCTTGATTACTCGCAATCAGTTAGGTAGGCAATCTAATTCTTATTCTCCAGTAAAGATAAAGAAATTGCAAAGAATTCCACTTTCTAACACCCAATAGTTTGTTGTTTCTGCAATGAGCCTATGAACTTTCTAGAATTTAGAAAGCAAATTATACCACGAGCGAATAAGAAAATAGCTTCCAGATTTTTACAGTTTTAGGTCACGGTATAACCTGCATGACTTTGTCTTCATAATCGCGCAACTGTTGAGCATATGTCATTTCCTTGTTTGACACTCGGAATATACAAGTAGAAATGCATCCAACTGTAAGCCCCAATACCAGGACTAACTGAACAACATTCCTAGTGTGTAACGGATCAACTCCAATGAACTACATGAGATACAGAACATGAATCAGTTTCATCATGTGATGATAATATTCAGCTGAAGTATCTATCGGGTGGAGCGATCCTTGAGCATGAAAATTGGCAGATGCGCACAATTTATGGTTCATCAATCATATTGTTTGCATGTGTACATGTCAAAAGGTAATAGTGACCAAGTGGAATCCAGAAGAAAAGGAAGAATCTTTGGGTGAAAAAACATAAAAGGGAAAATCTTTACAAGATATACCTCCAATCCACTTTTCAGGCCAATGCCAGCAAGAGTAACTCCAAGTCCGATCAGTAAAACATCCTTTCTTGTGTATCCAAAAGGTGTCTACAATAGGGGAAAAATGTAAAATATGACTTAATTAAAAATGTTAGAATCACAAAACTAAAACCCACGATAAGGTTTACGTAGCTAGATCATTGCAAATTCAGACAATGATCCAATTAGACAACATTAGGGCTATTATGAGTTATCATTGCATCAAGTTTTTCACTACATGTCATTGAATTGCCAATTTCATCAATGTTTACTCATTATATCAGAAACTTTGAGAGGAAATACCTTTAGTCTTGGTGCCACAGGTAATGGAGGAAGAAAACGCTTCTGTGTGACAAGTATAATGGGCAATTAAGAAATAATATATCAAATTAAAACTCTATTTTTATTTTAAACAATATAAATAGACTTCATATTCCCAAGACAGAAGATTAACTAAAGGTATATCTTTCAGCAGCAGTGTGGACATGTCTTCTCCTGGTCTGAGATTTCATCTTTACCAACACTCGAGTTAGAGATGTCACTGCATATGGGAATTGTAGAAGGTACTTTCTTAAATAATAATCCACAAGATGCTTTCTTTGACAAAAACGATGCTGCTCTTGAGAACAATCTTTGTGAAATGACCCTTTCTGTGATTAGAATTGAAACAAAAAAACCATCATTTGGACTGAAGGAGGGAATGAAAAGCAAGAAAGACACTGCCTTAAACCAAATGCTCAGTTTATATATATATATATCCCAGCATACAACATTAGAAAATGCATACATGAACAACAACATTACCTTGACTTATGAACAAGAGCCTAAGACATAGTAGAAACCCACTTTTTTTTTTTTTTTTTAATTTATAAAACATGTTAACGAATCTGCATGTTACTAATATTGTTCATGTTGAAATTATGCAAGAATATTGTCTTTATTCCCCCTTGATTTTCCTGCGTTATAAATCAATCGCTCGCATCTTTTTCTTACAAAAACTCGTTTATACTTTGTAATTTTCGAGAGACAGAGTGTAGACCTCGAGTATAGATATCATTAATCCTTAGTGTTTGTGTTGTCTTCGTGGATGCATAACGCAAACAACATGATGAGTTCATCATATCCTGAAGGAGTTTTTGTGTCCTGAGTGCATCACTGGATTGGTGGGGGCAAATATCGTCTTAAGGAAAGTGAAAACACTCACCTTGAAGCCAGGTTCTACATTGTTCGAGGTTCTACAGGGTCGTTCAAGAATCTATTGTATACTTCTTATTCTTCTATTCCTTTCTTATGGTTTTGAAGATTTTCAAGTTGCAACTTGGAGATTCCCGCATGTATCTCTTTTCATTTGTTCTTATTAACCAACCTTCATTAATGGTATTATTTCCAAAATCTATGATGTTGGAAATCAAATCCAAAAGACTAGATAAAACCATTGAGAAATAAGTTATTCCAAATTATTATTATTAGTCTCCAGATCAACGCACACAAATAAAATGGGATGATTTTTTCTTCGATGGCCCCAATCTGTGATAGTTTTTGTCGAAGGCAAAGGAAATATCTACTGAATAGCTCGAGACCTATGCCAAGATCTGGAGATCCAAGCTTCAACATTGGATGCATAAAACTCCACAGTGATTTCTTTGATGGTCAACTTGATGAAACCAGATGTTAGTTAGAGGATATTTGTTCTTCTCCAGGGCCAAGGAAATCTGGGATATTTGAATGCTAACCTACTCGAACAACGAAAATGATCTACAACTGCATGAGCTAAAGAGCAACACAAGAAATACTAAACAAAGCACGCACCTTTTGTGGTAGTGCCTACTAAACGAAATGAATTGATTTTGACAAGAAATGGTTATCAACTAGCACACTGTTGGAAGTGTGTTGAGGACAACATGAAACTCAAAAAAGTGTAGGAGAAGGACAAGGTATTTGACTTTCTTCAAGGATTGAATGTAGAGGTAACCAAGCTAGAAGAAGAATCCTTGAGAATCAGTCAATCGCTTCAATCTAGCAAATACATTTCTGATGCCCTAGAAATTGAAAAATAATTTGACTTACAAAGAGTTCCCAGTTAAAATTGAGGATACAAAAGAGCAAGTTCCACAACATCGTATGATTTCCTACGTCATAAGTATAGTGAATTAATCATTCCAAGAGATGCCATGTTGGAACCTGAAGGGACTATAAAATATTAATACCACTCGTTCTTTGAGGCTTCAGGCATGGAAAATTTAGAGGACTAAACTTCTTTCAAGGGTTAGAACTTGATGCCTGTTTTCTTATAAAAGGTATAATACTAATTGCAAATAAACAAGAGGGTCCAGGGGTAGAAACTAAGGTATTCGGTTCTAACCTAAGAGCTATAACTACAAGGTGTGACACCCCATTCTATAAGTCAATAGTCTAAGGGTTGAATTGTCAAAGTCAATGGTCAAGTAGAGACTTAATGGGAATAAATTATTTTTCTTGAGGCTTATTTTGCAATGGATGAATATTTGGCGGTTTAGATGGATACAATTTTAAGTTGGGAATTCACTTTTCAAGTATTTAAATATAAGGATTTAAGATGGATGAGAATTTAAATGGAGGACTTACTTATCTTACAAGTGTAGTTAAGCAGCTTTTTATGCAATAACTTCACTATCTAGAGGACTCTATACCCATTTTTCATTTGTTTCACACGCCATTATGGAGCTGGAGACGGGCAGGAGCTGAAGACCGAAAAATAGGCTGGAAATCGGTGAGGAATAAGGAGAAAGGAAGAGGAAATAGAGGGGGAAATGGAAGAGGAAAGAGTAAGTGTTGTTTTTCCTTAATCTTTGGTTTTTGTTTATTTATCTATAGCTTCAAGAGTTGTGGTGTATTTATGTTGAATTGCTAGGGTTCTAAATGGTTGAATAAATTTTCAGATTGTAGAAAGAGTGATTTCAAGCTAATCTTTTGATTTTGGGGAAACAAGATTGGGATTGAGGTAAGTTAACCATTTTTGGGCAAACCCTTGAATTTTAGTTGGATTTTAAGTAAGGATTATTTGTGGAAATGATTATGTTGATTGAATACTCATTTGGAAGATTTTGTATGTTAGAATGTAAAGTTAACGTGGTTGAGTTGGTCACTAGTTTTCATAAGACTTGAAGAAGTGATTACTTTTATGTTTGGCATAAAGGAAATTGTGATGAATTAGAGTTAAGTGGAAGGATTAGAAAATTTAATTAGTTCCAATTGATTAAAGGAATAAATTTGGGAATTTAGTCAAGTATCGAGAAAGTTTAAGCATTATAGCATCAGATATTATATTGGTTATTCATGTCATATTTCAGGTGGCGACGAGTAGATTTGGAACGCCTATCAACCCGTCTAACCTGTAGCTTGTACTCTGTGAGTGGAGAAGCTTATTTTAAAGAAATAGTTATTTATTAAATTTATTTCATATCAGCAAGTTAATGATTTCATATACTTGATTTAACATCATGATTTTCAAAATCAAATGGACTTTATAGTCAGTTCTTTTAAAGTTAAATGCAGTTCATTGAAATCATTTCTTCAGCATGTTATGTTCAGATTACTTATTTCACTATATTTAAAGTTATTTTAAAAACCCACCAAAAAGTACCTAAGTGATTTTACCCCAGTCTGCACTAATGTGAATGTGTTTCCACATTGTATGACCAGATTCAGTTATTTTACCCGCTCTGCACTGATGTGAATGTGTTTCCACAGTGTATGACCAGATTATCAGAGGTCTTTGGGACCCACTCTCGTACACATATAGGCTTTGGGCCGTGTACTAGGGTGCTTAGCCTTTGGGGCAGCTCTGCGTACGTATGACCAGATTATCAGTTTATCATATTATCAAATTTGAATGGTTTTGCCTTGTACATCGAGATTACTCTGTACATGTGCAAGGCTATTTGTTGGGTATTTCTTGGTATGACTCTTTAGCATATCATATTATGTTTATCCAGTTGTAGATTCACAGATTTTCAGATATCAGATAATAGTTCATTTCAGATTATAGAATTCAGTTTATTAAGTACAGAATTACGATTTTTACTTATAGAAATGACAACTTCACACAGATTTTGTTGATACGAGATTACTTATACTCGACATATTTTACATTTGGTGATTCAGATTAAAGAGTAAGAATTTTATGAATTTAGCATGTTTCAATTTCTAAAGAGAGATGATCAAAATTTAGAATTTTCTTAAGGATGTAAGAAAATAAAGTAGATTTTCCTATAAATAGGTATGAATGGAAAAGTATATGTAGTTGTGAAATATCTACTCACAGAGTTATAATCTCATATATTTTTGTCACATTTTTCCGTAACAGATGTTAGCTGAGTTTGGCAGTATTGGAGATTGTTGATCCATTGAGTTGAGCCATGCATCGTCATTACCTGTATGACTTTTTTTGTTAGTCTCTTTAGCTCATACTCTTTTGGGAGACGCGTATGCATTATCAGAGAAGTTAATTTGTGTCTCCATATCATGGGCTCGCTGCATATTGGGTATTTGAGTAAATATTTGGGGACTTTAATGATGAGTAATTGTAAAGGTTGATTTATCAGTATTGTTTTTGGCAGAGTTTGAATTTTAAGGGACTGATGTATTATAATTTAAGTTATATGTACATGTTTGAGGTAATTGAGTATATTTCAGGTGGTTTTTAGTCTATATTACCGGGGAACTCTGTCAGATTTTCAAAAAATAAATAAAAAAATAAAATAAAATGTTTCTGTCAAGCAAGTCTAGGTTGCCTGGTGGTGGGTCCAACACTTGCTGGTATCTACCATCGACGCGCGACACGTGTCGGGTCCTTTAGGGTGATTCGGGATGGGTCGTGACACAAGGAGTCCTAATCCTTTTGAGAAACGGAACTTAGAGTGAAGAAGAAAGGAACTGTTCTTGAGAAAAGGACAAGAACAGATAAGTCAAGATAGAAGTCTAGAAGATAAAGAGAGAACTCGTACTCTTAGTTCCTTGAGTTAAAGAGTAAAATAACTTGAGTAGTCAAGATGGATTTTGATTATTCAGAAGTACCTATTTATGTATATATGGGTAGTACTTTTGTGGTTAACTAAAGGATTATGATTAACTAAAAAAAGGAAGAAAGCTTTTGTGGGTGGCAGCATATTTGAAAGCAGTCTGGCTCTATTTGGCGGTCTATCTCAAATATATTAGATCCACCTTGTAATCTCAAAGCCAATAAGCCTTATGTTGCACTGCACCCATATACCCATGGTTTAAAAAGGCGCAGCTGAGGCGCGCCTTAGTGTGAGGCGCATACCTTTTGCCTCGAGGCGTTTTTATTTGAGGCAAAAATAGGAGGCGTGGGCCTCTAAATATGAGGCGCACGCCTCACGCCTTGCGCCTCACGAAGCATGAGGCGTACGCCTCTCATATTGTTATTTTTTTTTTTTTTAAATTTATTAATACAAATTAGAAATGGTAATTTTTTAAAGAGAAAAGGGCCCATTTAAAAGCCATTTTGGGGGCCCAAACAAAACAACAAAAAACCTAGAAAAATAAATGATATATACACCCTAAATTGTAAAAGAACTGAAAAGTCAGAAAAAAGGGGACCGTCTTCTTCAGTTCTTCATCTCCTGCTCGTCTTCTTCAGTTCTTCATCTCATGCTCTGGCCAACCTCAATCGTTTCATTCAACAGGTATTTCTTCTTCTTCTTCTTCTTGGTATGCTCTGTCTTTTTCTTGGGACTGAGACTGAGTAGTGACTTTTGGCAGCTCTGTCAAGCTTTTTTGCATTGTCCTGCATTACAAGTTACAACAGCTAGTCAGTTACTGAACGTATTCTTCAATTCTTCATCTCTTGCTCTGGCCAACCTCATTGGTTTCATTCATCAGGTATTTCTTCTTCTTCTTCTTCTTGGTATGCTCTGTCTTTTTCTTGGGATTGAGACTGAGTAGTGACTTTTGGCAGCTCTGTCAAGCTTTTTGGCATTGTCCTGCATTACAAGTTACAACAGCTGGTCAGTTACTGAACGTCTGAACCCCAGGGAAAGGTATTGTTTGAAACTTTTGACTTATAAAAAAATAATAATAATAAATATTTTTGCCTTTTTGGATATGAATCAATATGCTGATAAAGATATTACATGACTGATATGAGTAAAAATCATTTTTAATGTTGGAGAATAATTCATATTTGAATTTCTACATACACATGAGATTCAAGATGACTTATTCTATTATGGCACAACCTGTTTTAAGAAGAATATCATGAATGCTTGGCTGCTTCCTGCTTGCATTCAATTTCATTCACCATACTATTATTCAATCACTTACTGTACTCTGTAGAGTCTGTTACGCACCTTACCATACCAGTTCACAAGCACAATGTTTTTCAACTCTCTATAACTATAAGTAAACTGGTGATAATTGAAAAGAATGTCCAAGACATTTTCTTATTACTTTATTTTTTTCTTGTATTATAGGATGGGAAAGAACAATCGAACAGATCCAGCTTGGAAGTACGGAAAAGAAATTGAAAAGATGGGAGGTGATAAAAAGTCATATGTCTACATCGAGTGTATGTTTTGCAAGAAAATCATTACCGGAGGGGTGAAGCGGATGAAGGAACACTTAGCATGTACTCACAAGAATGTAGCCCCATGTCCTGGAGTTCTTGCGGATGTTAAACAAGAGATTGCGGAGTATATGAATGCTGGAAACATGAAAAGACACTTATTACAACAACAATTTGAGGATATGGTCGAGCTTGGTTCTTATCATGAGAAGAATGATAAAGAAAAAGATTCCATGAGAGGTATTAGAGGACCAATGGATAGGTTTATGTCAAACATTGGTGGTGATAATGAGAGTCATGGGACACATCCAAAGATGAATGCAACAAAGATGAAAGAGATGCGAAATAGCGTTTGTTTAGATGTTGGCAGATTCTTCTTTAAAAATGCAATACCTTTCAATGCGGTTGAATCTCCTTCATTTATCAGCATGTGTCAGGCTCTTGGTTCATATGGTAGAGGTTTTCAGCCTCCTACAATGTACGAACTCCGGACATGGATTCTTAAAGAGGAAGAGGAATCGATGAGGAAAATAGTTGACGATATAAAGGCGACATGGAGTATAACTGGAGTTTCTATATTATCTGACGGGTGGTCCGATATGAGAAATAGAAGCTTGATCAATTTTCTTGTGAATAATCCACATGGAACGGTGTTTTTGAAATCTATTGATGCTTCTGATGCAATTAAAGATGCAGATCTCATGTTCAAATTATTAGACGAGGTTGTTCAAGAAGTTGGTGAAGAAAATGTTGTTCAAGTTGTGACCGATAATGCAAGTGCATACAAAGCTGCTGGGAGGAAATTGATGGAAAAATGTAAGCATTTATATTGGATTCTTTGTGCTGCACATTGCATTGACTTAATGCTGGAAAAACTTGGGGAGTTGCCACAACACAAAAATGCATTGATAAAGGCTAAAAAGGTCAGTAATTTTATTTATAATCATCAATGGGTGTTGGCATTAATGAGAAAAATTGCAAAGAAGGAAATTATTCGACCGGGTGCTACGAGATTTGCTACAGCCTACTCGACTTTACATAGGATCTATGAGTTAAGAAACTCACTATGAGCTATGTTCACTTCGGAGGCGTGGGTAAATTCTCCTTGGGCTAGGAAAGCGGAAGGGAAACATGTTAGGGGAATCATTTTGAAGGATAAATTTTTTTGGCCAAGTGTTGCATATGCTTTGAAGACCACTAATCCTTTGGTTAGTGTTTTAAGACTTGTTGATTCTGAACAAATGCCAGCAATGAGATTTATTTATGGAGCCATGGATAATGCAAAAGAGCAAATAGTGAAAAATTTGGGTGAAGAAGAAGTTGCGTACAAGGAAATTTGGAATATCATAAATGAGAAATGGGAGTTTCAATTGCATCGAGACCTACATGCTGCTGCTTATTATTTGAATCCTCGTTGTCAATATGCTGATAATTTTTCTAGGCATTCTGAAGTTATGGCGGGTTTGTATAATTGCATGGTGAGACTCATTTCCGATCCAACCGAAAGGGAGAGAGCAGATATGGGTATGGAATATGTGTCCGATCCTCCAAATTTCAACTGAATACTTCGTCATTTTTTGCTTTTTCTTCCTCTTCTTTCTTCTTCTTTCCCTTTTTTCCTTTTCCTTTTCTTCTTTCCCGTTTCTGTTCTTTATAAACCTAGTGTCATTGTCGAAAGGTGATGGTGCTAGGTTTTTCTCTTTTCTTCTTCTTTCTTTTCATTTTCTTTTCATTTGCCTCTTTCTCACTTTGTATCGGTAATTTAGGGTGTTGTTTGTATAAAATGAAAATGCGTTCCATATAGTGCTACTTAGTACTCCACTAAATCCAAATTGCAATCAAATCCCTTATATTCTATTTTATATAATATTTACTAATTCCCATAATTGAAAATTAAACGCCAAAATTCTATTTTATTCGTTATAACCCATTATTCAATATTCAATTTTTTTTTTATGAATAATTGATTTTAGACTATTTAAAATGACATTTTTTATTAGTAAAAAAATTGAAGCTTGAAAAACGTATCTACGTACCCATGTCTGAAATTTGAACTTTTTTAGTCATATTCCCGTATCCTACGTTTTAGAAAATAAAAAATTTGACACTTAAATATGTACCCGTACCTGAATTTGAGCATCATAAACTGTAGGAAGATCTGCAACTAAATCTTTTACAGCTATAATGGTATATTTATTTTGGGGATAATTAGCACATAACGTTCTTACATTTTACTATTATTGTGGAAAACGTCTTTAACTTTCATTTTTTAATATTTTCACCCTTACTTTCACTTTTCATTGCGCAAAAGGTCATTTTCATTAATTTTCTCAATTAAAAGCTGTGAAATGATGAATATATCTTTATGTTTAAGCAAAACAAATAAAAAAGGAAATAACTAAGAGTCCGTTTGAATGCAAGGTGGAAGATGGTTGGAAAAAAAATATTTTACTGCTAAAAGATTTTCCTATAAATTGTTTTACTGAGAATTGTAATTAATTGTGTTTGATTGGTATAACTTTCTATGGAAAATATTGAAAGTTTGGAGTCTATTTGACTTCTTTTTTATGGAAATTGTTCATTAAAGTGATAATGTTTCTACTATTGGGTTTAGAATTTGTTCTAATTACCAAAAATAAAAAAAATAATCATATCGAATACCATTTGTATGATTTTGTTTTGCATGAAAATTGTCAATAAAAGTGAATTTTTTTTTACCATTGTATCTAGAATTTTTTCCAATTCCAAAAAAAAAAACTGGAAAATATTTACCCCCAAAACATGAAGATTTTGTTTTCCTCAAAAATGTGGTAAATTTGGAAAGTTGCAAAATGGAAAATTCTGCACATCAAACGAAGCCTAGTTGCAATCATAGTTTCATAGTTTTAAAAAAAGTGCAAATGAGTCCTAAAGAAATTATTAAATGGGTAATTAGCTCATAATATCCCTGTCTTTCCTATTATTGTGAGTCCATACTTTTCATTTTTTTTTTTGACATTTTCACTCTTAATTACACATTTAATTTAGTAAACCATCATTTTTATAAATATTCATCCAATTTCTTAATAAAAGATTATAAAATGATGAATATACACTCCTATTTAATTAAAAAATTAAAAATGAATTGCAACCATAGTCCTATTTTTTTTAAAAAAAAAAGTTCAAACAAGTTTTAAATAAATTATTAAAAAATTAGAAATTATTTTTTTAAAAAAAAAGTGCAAATGAATCCTAAATAAATTATGAAGAAAAAAAATCAAAATTAATAAAAAAAAATTAAAAAGTGCAAACGAGTCCTAAATAATTATTAAAAATTAGAATTTTTTTTTAAAATGCAAACAAAATTATTAAAAAACTAGAAATAAAAAAATAATAATTTTCTTTAATTTTTTTATTTAAATAGGAGGGTATATTCGTCATTTCACAATTTTTTATTGATAAATTAGATGAAAATGGACAGAAATGATGGTCTGCGCAATTAAATGTGTAATTAAGGGTGAAAATGTCAAAAAATGAACGATTTTGACGTTTTTCACAATAATAGTGAAAAGTCCATACATTATGTGCTAATTACCCTTCTAATAATTTATTTGAGACTTGTTTGTACTTTTTTTTAAAAAAAATTGGAACTATGTTTACAATTAGTTCTTTCTTTTTCTTTTTGTTTTATTTAAATATATAGATATATTAGTCATTTTTAAGCTTTTAATTGAGAAAATAGAAGAAAATGACCTTTCACGCAATGAAATGTGAAAATGAGGGTGAAAATGCCAAAAAGTGAAATGTAAGGACATTATGTGCTAATTACCTTTTATTTGGGTCTACCTTTCCCTCTTCTAGCTTATCTATAGATCACATAATTGATGTGAACATGAGCTTCTTTAGGTTTACGCAACACATATCCCAACCACCTAAATCTGTCATTCCTATAATTTACCCTCAATCGGTCACCTCCACTTATCGACTTGTATCCATTTTTTCTCTTATTCATTCTAGTGCGGCCAAACATCTATCTCAACATCCTTATTTCTGTTACACTGATGATTCGTCTTGTAGATATTTTGTACTTTAACAATCCTATACTCATTACCATAAAGCATATTAAAAGAAGTTCCTCGAATTTTCAAATTATTTGACGGAGTCAACTTCAATTTAGTGTAGAATTGACCACAATCAAATTAAAAGATTAGAGGGCGCTAGGAAGGAAAAGATAGATACATAGTTATGGGGCATACATGTGTTTTGTGTCACATTCACAAATTTTCAAAGAGTGAGTGAGACAACTTTTTTCTCCTTCTTACAGTTATTACTGTTACCTTGATACATTGAATTCGTTTTAGAACTTTTTCCATTCATTTATTATCCTCAAAATTGAAGATTTTACTGGAGCCATAAAAATGATGATCGTCAAGGAACTAATTAATTGTTTGTTCAAGACAAACAATCTGTTGAGACATTGGGGTGGTTATCATTTCTAACCATAGTTCTTAAATATTCCAATGGACTCACAATCAAGTTCGAAGTGCAATAGTTTAATCAAACACTTTTACAACTAAATCAAGAGTTATCAAGAAAACAGCTAACTGACCTTTTATCAAACGATTAGCAGGCGTTGGTCTTGGTTCCGGCAGAGTAAAAGCCGAAGAGCCCACCAAAGAAATCGCTCAACTTTTGCATAAAATAGTGCTGTTAATATCTCTGCACGGTGAAAATGCTGCCATTGCAGCTCTCTCTAAGAGAAATGGATATTTTGTTTTTCTGTCGGAGAGGGATTAACTGAGTGGCGCAAAACTATGCAAAACGGCAATTATCCATCCGAAGTATTTTTTCTATATTCCAAGAGCAGGGCTGATCACCTGCCCCCGATCAGGTTTAAACATACCCACCATCCTACTTGGCAAATTCATTTTTAAAAAATGGAGCCCATTTCAAAGAATTTTCTTCCCATCTTTGACTCATTAAACCAATTCCCTCATTTTTCTCTCTCATCAACTCCCAATCGGAACCTCCACCGCTCCCTCGTCATTGTTCATCGTCAACGACTAAGCTGAGTTTCTTAAATTTCGTGCATTTTATTCTTGCTATAAACCCCACTTTCAATTTATCTATTTACCTTTTTTTTTTTTCCTAATTTCGCCCTAATGCATCCGTCATTATCTTCAAATAGAAAGTTGGGAATAATTAATATTATTTTGTGATTTTTCGACTGAGTGTGATCTAATTTCAGAAATGTGATTTAATATATTAATTGGAAGTTTTAATTTTCTTTCATAATTTTTCGATTTTGGACATGGATGTCAAGTAGTTAAACAAGGAGGGGAACACAGTCAACACGCAGAGGTAGGGACTCAAAATGTTTTTTCATTTCTATGTTATCTCGTGGGTTAATTTTAGATTTTAGAAATGTGGTTTAATTTGTGGGGTTTTCTAATTATTGAAATGCTCTTCTAAGTTGGAAAAGGATTTCCAAATGCCTCCATTGACCCTTGTTGCTTTAATGAAGGAGTAAATGGTATGATTTGCAATTCATTTTTTGTAGGATGGTATTATATGTGGAAGGTTCGTTTGGGTGGAAGAAGTTGAACAAAATATGGAAAGATGTGAAGTTAACGTGAAGATATTGGAGAAGTTAAACGAACTTGTTGAGCTGCTACATTCCCTTCGTCATTATATAAAATTTGCCTTAATTGTTGTATTAGCTCTTGTAATTGTTAAGTCAATCTGAACTTCATGTTGAAAAACTTGTAATGGTGCACATGTAGGCATCTACATTTTGAACTCCACTAGTAAGTTTGTAATACCTGTTGTGATTTTTTTTTTTTTTTTTTTGTTTAATGTCAATTATGCTAAGTACTGCACGCATTAATGTATACAAAAAAGCCAATTTCTTACATAGCCAAGCATTACCGTCCAAGTTCGTGGTTTCCAAGATACCACTCCAACATTACTTGAACTCTTCTGGTGTCTCAGGATTCTTGATTATGTCAACCAAACGGTGGTACTGCTCGTTATACACAATCACATTAATCTTCTCAGAGAATTTGTTTAATATGTGCCATATGCAATATCGATGAAACATATCGGAGAACAGTATCGATATTGCTTTAGAAATTGCTGCATCTTGATCAGTAATAATGATTTTAGGGGATTGATGATGCATTGCTTTTAAGAATCTTGAAAACAACCAAGCGAACGACTCAGTAGTCTCATCACTGAGTAAACCACATGCAAATATTATGGTCTGACCATGATAGTTTACCCCGACAAATGGGGCGAAGATCATAGAGTATTTGTTAGTGTTGTATGTAGTGTCAACTACAATAGCATCTCCAAATATAGCATACGATCTCCGCGACTCAAAATCAGCCCAAAAACATCAAACCAGCCTTTTGTCCATGTCAGTCTCAAATCAAAGAAAAAATTCGACTTTTTTCTTTTTTGAATGTGAAATACTCCACTATGTAGCTTAACAAATAGCTTCCAAAAAGTTTCGTTTGATTCTTTCTTTTTCTTGCTATTTGCAATTCGTGCACTAAATCCAGCTTCACATGCATATTGATTATAGAACTTGTATCCTTCTTCATGAGACTCAAACTCTTGACCAATTTTCGGTACTCGACCAATAGACACTTGAGTAATATAAATATTGTCTGCTACTTCTATTTCACTTGGTGCTTCACAATCTACTACAATGTGTGCATCCATGTCCAAAACCTAAAAATTATGAAAGAAAATTAAAACTTCCAATTCATATATTAAATCACATTTCTGAAATTAGACCACACTCAGTCGAAAAACCATAAAATAATATTAGTTATTCCCAACTTTCTATTTGAAAATAATGACAAATGCATTAGGGCGAAATTAAAAAAAAAAAGAAGTAAATAGATAAATTGAAATTGGGAATTATAGCAAGAATAAAATGCACGAATTTTAAGAAACTCACCTTAGTCGTGGACGATGAACAATGACGATGGAGCAGGGGAGGTTCCGATTTTGGGAGATAAAACTGAAAAGGTTCGGGTGTGATGAGAGAGAAAAATGAGGGAATTGGTTTAATGAGTCAAAGAGAGGAAGAAAATTCTTTGAAGTGGGCCCCATTTTTTAAAAGTAAAATTGCCAAATAGGATGGTGGGTATGTTTAAACCTGCCCCTGGGGGCACGTGATCAGCCCTGATTCCCATAGTATCTCAAATATAGCACTATTCATCTATAATATATAAAATATCACATACGAGAACCAATGTTGGACGATTTTAATCTAACTACAATTCAATTATTTTAATAATACCTTAGTTTTGGTTTTTGAATATATAATAATAAATATTGCAAGCCTTGTTATATATGAAGTTCGTATTATTAATTATCAATTAATTAACATTCACATTTTATTTAGACTCAATGAATCTTGATCTACATGAATATAGAATTATTATAGATGAATTTATTTCTATTCACATATTAAGAAATTTTAATACGTATTTAAATTCATATAATGACAATTAATTCTTATGTATCATATGTAGGATAAAAAAATTGCTTATTTGTATGATTTCATATCAAAAAAAAAAAAAAAAAAACTTGAATCATAAAAATTGAGTTTTGAGAGTACAATTTTCTTCCCTTAAATTTTATTTTCTTTAGTTTGTTTAAAACTTATCGAATCCTTCCAATAAATTGATATCAAATATTACTTTTACAACATTTATAATGTATTTCAAAATAACGTGTAATACACGTTCAACTCTGACTAGTTTACAAAAATGTGGTTATATTGTCAATGAACTTTTTATTTGACATATTGCATTTTAATAGCAGTTAAGCTCATTAATTCTTGCTCATTGTAATAATTACTTTCTTAGGCTTTTCCATTAAATTTTTATTTTCAACCCTCCATTAATTAGTACGTTTCGTTCTTGATGATCATTTATATTAAAATATTTTGTTTTCATGATTTGAAATAAGGGAAAATATTTTTTCGCACTTTTTATTTATTTATTTTTTAAAAAATATGATAAAAATTAAGTTATTTTACGCAATTTCAACGGACTTTTGGACATAAAATTGGTATCAATTCAAAATGTGTTTAATTAATGAAAATCTTGAGCATAAGAATAACATGAAAAATTGTTAGGGATATAAGTGTAATAATGAGCAAGGAGTACGAACTTTAATGACAATTAAAATATAGTGCAAAAAATAAAAATTATGGTGTGAATACAATATGCCGAATATATATAAGAATTTTGATTCAATCCTATTTTGCCCTTATTGACACTTTACAAAAATTGTTTCTTCCATTTATGTCATTATTTAACATTTTAGTATTAATAGATTTATAATTATTTTAATATGATGGTTATTTTTATATTCCAATCAATTAATAAGTAATGATTATTTCAACAATAAATTAAAATTGCTCATTAAAAAGTCAAAAATTACAAATTTGACAATTAATATGTTAGCACTAGAACAATTTATTTAAATATAATTTCTAATTTAAAGATTTTTAAATAATATGATTTATAAAATACTTAAACATAAAATTTGGCGTAGAATCATTTTCAACGGTCTATACACTAAACCCCTGTTTATACTCCATTTTAATTTTAATACATTTTATTTTTCTTCTTTTCAACTATACATCATTCAATAAATATATATTGCACAAAATTATTATTTTTTAAATATATATTATCCAACTTTGACATCCCTAGATGCTAATGCATAAAATTAAGTAAGTGACAATGTGACACAATCTCACTTTTATAAAAAAGTGATTTTGTTAGTAAAAAAATTAATAGAAAATAATGACAAACACTATAAAAAGTGACCGAAACTCAAAAAAAGTGATAGAACTTAAAAAAAACAGTAACTAGTTGGCAATCAAGAACAAGAGGCGGAAAATGGAAAACAATTATTTTCCCATTTAGATCCATAACATTAATTGTGCGGAAAAGGGAAAACAAGTTGTGAAGAATCAAAATGCAAATATAATTCCTAACCAAAAAATATCATATAAAGCATTAGTAGTTCTACAAGTAGCCACATTTGATACCGGGTTGAAAGAATGAAGAAATCCAATTAAAGGGGATAAAATAGCTCACCACCCAAGCAAACATCGCGGGATACAGATTATCACCACCCAAAGGAGTCCGACAAGGGATACAAGACTAGAATAACTCACCACTCTTGGAATCAACCAAGAGATACAAAGTTAAGAGGAGAGTTGAACATTTCTCAAATGAACTTGAATATTATTTCAAACTTGAATGCCTTCATGAGTTACATAAGGTGCCTTTTATAGTTGAGATTTGGAATACCAAAACAAACAAAAATGAATGAATCTAAGTTACAAATTCACGTATGCAATGAAAAAAATAACATTTAGTCTTCAACGAATCTTGGAAGATGAAAAGCCTTTTCAATTCTCAGGTAGAAAGGCTGAATGACCATTGTAAAGTAAAACACCCATAACTCTTTGTAGAAAAGTCTAAATCGAGATATGTGAAATTCTTTGGAATCCTAACTTCAAGACCTTTCCAATGGTATCTAATTTTCCCGGTAAACGTTGCTACATCATTCCAGATATCGGTAGAAAGTGACCCCCTATATTCATTGACTTGGAAATTAACACACCAATGAAATAATTTTGATTTCTCTAGGTTCAAATGTTGTAATTGATGATACTCTTGTATCAACATTGGTGCCGTCCATGACTCAGAGAACAACTAGGACAAGTTCTGATATCCCAAGACTTGGATCTGCCATGCACCCATTATTTGTTGGCCACAAGTTAGTTCATGGTGAACCATCACTACTTGAACCCTTCCCTTTCATAAAATCAGGGTAAATCTACAAGTTTAGTTTACAGGTGGACATGTGAGTGTTTATGTGTGTATATTCTATGTATCATACAAAAATCATGGTCTAATTCACACAAAAATGCATTTGGAGCAATTAATCAAACACTTTATATGCACAGTAATTGTAAGGAGTAAAATTTTCTCATGATTCTGTACTAAATCCAAATATTTCACAACCAATTCACAAAACCAACATTAACTACAAAACTAAAAAAATTCCAATCATGAGCAAAAATTTAAGACAAAGAAGAAAAATTTCCGAAACCCATAAAGTTGAGTCAATTTACCTTTGATTTCTTGAAATATTTATGGATGGAAGTGTGAATTTGTCGATGAATGATGTTGGAATATAATAAATCTTCAAAGCCCACTGAAATTTGGAGAAAAACGGGATGATGTTGATGAAAATTTTGAAAAAATCATGAGGGAAGCCAACGCTTTGTGTCTTTATATGTATGTAATTGAATGAAGTTGGTTTTGGGAAGTATAAATTACGGTGATTAGAGTTTTAAATTTATGTTAAGTGTATTAATTTAATTAGTGTCTTTTTTAGAGTAGGGAGCCTAATTTTCCCTGCAAAAATCAGATGATAATTTCACATATTAATATTAATATTATAAAATCAAATTAATCTATATACTCACTCTACCTCCAACCACCCCCATCAAATCTCATTCTTAAACCCTAAATCTTTCCTCATTCATCTCTCTCCCTCCCTCCCTCCCTCCCTCCTAATTTTACACCAGCGACGCTTAACACCAACACGAGAGTGGCACTCTTTGCTATTAGTTGCAGCAGCGCGATTGTAACAGCAGTGTCGCTCTGCCATTCGGTTACAATTATACAATTTATAACCACAATTACGTACTTATAAGTCACAACTTATTTATCGATCGCAAATAAAAATTTTTATAGATCATAATTTTATTTATTGATCACATGCATGTCACAATTTATTTTACGATCACAAATTATCGAATTAATTGGTCACAACTTACAAAATATTTAGTCACTATTGCAAATTTAGTCACAAAAACACATTCTTTTAGGTCACATATTATTTATTGCTCACAAATTAACCAATTCATTGATCATAACATTCAAAAAATTGATCACAAACACTCTTCATCACACTCTATTGCCATAGCCAACACCATAACAAATAACAACACCCAAATCTAAATTCTCTCATGCACACCATCGGGTGCTACGCAAATGGCAGCTTCAACAGTAGTACCGGCACTGCATCGAACAATAGTGAGACGTGGTGCTACATCAGCATTGCTCGCACAATGCCACGCAGTGATACTCGTCGTTGAGTGTTGTTGCTGTAAACTTAGGAGAGATCGTTATTGCTGTGAAATCGAGAGAGTAAGAGTGGCGCACATAGAGAGGATGAGAGAGAAGAATGAGGAAAGATTTAGGGTTTTGGAATGAAATTTGATGGAATGGATGGAGGTAGGGTGGGTGGGTGGGTGGGTGGGTATATAATTAATTTAATTTTATAATATTGTTTTTAATATTAAAACGTAGAATTATCATCTGATTTTTGTATAAACAAACTTAAAAATTGATTTTTGAAATTGAAACTTAAAAAACATGCCTCCATGTAATTTCCACTATAATTATTCCTCAAATTTACTCCTCGTTTGGAGTAGATTAAAAGTTGATGTTAAAGTCAATTATTAATTTAATCACGCATTTTCTTAAATTCACAACTTTTATCAACTACTATGATCATACATTTTATTTGTTTTTAATAAACCGTAATAAAAAAATTGATAAAATATGTGATTGAGAAGTGAAAGTTGTGAATTTCATAAAAAAAAAATTGAAAATAAATTTTGAAAAAGCTAAGAGTCAAAGAAGACTCAGCCCTTCTTTGAGCTCCATTTTAAGAAAAAATGTTTTTTTTTTCTTTCTTATTTTAAATTGCACATTTTCAATAAAATAATATTAATCATAAATTAAAATTTTTCTTTATCTTTTAAAAACACATTTTCCCAAAAATCACTATTTCAAAATATATATTTTCTCAAAATTTATTTTTAACAAAGCTGAAATGGAGGCTTAATATTGCTTCAAATTATAATGACAACTATAACTTGTGGTTTTTCACATGATAGATTAGGAAAGTAATTATTTTTGTAGTTTTATTACACTTACAATCATGATAACTTTGTTTACACTCTTGACATATCAAATAATTTTATCATTGATTTTAATAACACTTACTCAAATTAATAGCCTCGATTTTGACAACTCAAAGAGAGTCAATTAATTGTACACTATGAATGTATAACTAGCTTAATTCTTATTTTTGAAGGGTATGAGTCCATGAGAAAGAGAGATGTTATACACAAGAAGATTTGGAACAAATTGATACACCTACCAAACCTAGCTATTTATAGGCATACAACTAATACAATTTGTGGCAATTCTATAGACTTCTTTTACATCTAGGAGTTTATAATTATTGCTAAGAATCTTATTATAAAGACTTCTTCTACTCGAGTCAAGTTGAAATTGAACCAAAATATTGAATTGATTCTAGTTAAAAAAAAAAAGTTAATTAATTTGAATTTTAGAATTGAGAATCAAAAGATTTTGGTTCAATTTTCTATTTTACATGAATTCATATGGATTCATAATAATCATTACTTCTACGACATGAAATGAAACTTGATAGCTTATACGATAGTTTACATTTTATGATTTTTCTCTAAAACATGCAATGAACTGGACTAAATCGAACTAGAACCAATTAAATTTAGTTTGTGCACATTGATATTCAATTTTGCCAAATTCAATTTGGACCTAATGGGATGTGTCCATCCTTAAGGTGAAAAACTTTTTGTGAAGAGTTTAAAGGAGTGAAGTTATTTCAAGGTTCGATTCAAAAATGATTTTATTTTATTTTTATTTTTTAGTAAGATGTTGCCGTTAAATCTAGAAGTGTCAAATAGATTCATCCAACTTTTTCCTCAATCAAATCAACTACAAGTTGGAACCCCTTATCTTTCTTCCCTATCTAACAATGAATTTGCACCGTGAATCTCCAAACCACCAAACTTAGTTTCTTGACTTTTTAAAAATTTAATTAGCTATTATTTTTTGAAGTCTTTTCAACCACCAATAAGAGGCGCGATTTTATTTTCTTATTGGGATCCAATCAACCCACAAGAATGTACAGGAAATGAGTATTGATACTCATTGTGACAAAACTCGATTATAAAAAGTTGCGCCAATCAAGGATTAATATAATTTGGGATAATTTTTACTTTTATATTCAAACTCCAAAGTTCAATTCCAGCTAATCATTGTATAAGAAGACTCTTGTGGTTGATAATTGAAAGCTATCTAGAAAGTGTCAGCATCTTTGAACCGTCAGATGAATAATAGTATTTTTTTAAATATTGTTCAATATTGTTGTTTGCCTTACTTGACATATCAAATAATGAGTAAACAATTGATATGCTCGTAAGATCTCAATTCTAGCAACGATTTCATTAGATATTTTACAGTTAAAATTCCTCTTTTCTCTGATCCAATTCCTCTACAACTAGGGTGGGCATGAGTTGGGTTGGGTCGATTTTTGCTTCAACCCAAACCCAATCCAATATGATCGGTTTGATCAAAATTTAACCCAATACAACCCGTGTAAATGTTGAAACTCAACCCAACCCAATCAAGTATCGATCGGGTTGAGTTGGGTTGGTCGATTTGTAGCGACTTGTCAACAAAAATTAAAGTTATTCAAATTTCTATTATACTAAATTCGGATAGATAAGATTAAATAGTAAGTAAATAAATAAATAAATAAAATTATCTAGTATATTATTCAATCCTCATTAGCCGAGCTTACAAAGAACAAAGTGCATTTAACATAACATGAAAAACTCATACTGCATTTATTGTGCGAAGGATAGTAAGCTCCTTCTCTAAAATGCACCAAGATAATTACAAATACACTAGCACTCATACTTTTTAGGTTATTTTTACTTTTTAGGCATTTTATTAGTCGGGTTGGTCGGGTTTATTCGATTTTCACGAGTTAACCCATAACCCGATCCGACACAACCTGCATACACAGCCAACCCACCCACCCAACCAACCCGTTCGGGTTGGGCGGTTTGGGAGGGTTCGATCGGGTTTTGCCCACCCCTATCTACAATCATGAACCATAGTTAGATTCAGATTTGCTATGCTTTTTAGTGTACTCTTAGTGATATTTTTTCCTTTTTGAAAGATGCAAGAGAAAGACAATCAATATTGATATTGGAAGACCTAACGGATTATTCCAATGTATCATTTCTGGGTCCAATGGAGTTCTCAAAAATAAATAAATAAATAAAACTGATTTGCTTGAATCGTTGTTTGATATATTAACAATGGAATATAAGAAGTTCCACATCCTTGATACAATGAAAAAAGATAAAGAGACTTGTGAGTATCGGGGAATTCAAGCCTTGTCCTCCCGTGTTTATTATTTGTTTTTTTAATCAAAGCACCGTGCACGATCGAGTATTTATTTATGCTTAACCTTGATACACAACTCATATTAGCAGAAGATTGACATGTCGTATTGCAAATACATAGTAAAGATACACATTGTGTGATTCTTTTTCATTATCCCTCAATCTAAATGAACTCTAGCTGTGTTTGTGTGGCAGATTGGGGGTCAGCAGTTTGGTGAGTAGCCAAATTGAATAATGAACAACAAATTGGACCTATAATTGGTTTGGTGGTGTCTTTATGTGAAGTCTGCATCTTGCTCCATGCCTACCATGTGTAAGAATCAAATAAACAAAGAAGATTAATCCAAGAAAATTGATTTGAGTGTACACAACTATCATTGCCAAATCCCTTTTCTTAAAACTTATTCCCCTTGTATCCAGGCTGCCATTTTGCCAACCAATTCTCACATCATCAAATATTTTGTGGACCATTTTCTCCTCCAAAGAGTGTGACTCGATTTAATCTTGTCATTAATTGGTCCCTTAACGTGAATGTGAGATTCATTATTTTCCACAAAATCTAGCACGAGCTGGATGGCGGCTTGACTTCAATCCATTATTTTTACTGCTCTGATATCATATTAAACCACACCGTTAGACTTTTGGTGCCTAAGTTGTCCTTTAATATTCTTTCATCTAAACTTTTTTACTAAAATGATCATCAAAATATACTTGATGAAAATAGGTAAGCAACCTTTCACCCTCTTCTTAACTACCATGTTGCAAGCAAAAACTACTTTTTATCTCATATAATGGTTGATATCCTTGTAGTCCTGTAGTAATTGAGTATTATTTAATTTTTAGATTGTATTAAAGCTTGAAATTCCATCTTAGAAAGTCAATATGTTAAGAGAACAAATCCCTATATATTGGTATTAATTTGACCTCAGAAACATGGACACACATGATGGTCTCTTTTGAGTAGATCAATATAGAAATTCGTGTTTCATGTTTTAATCTGATCGAATTTCTTGTTGGAGCTTATTGACTACGACGTCGTATTAAAACATGGGGTTTCATTTAAATATGTCAATATTGTTAAAAGAAGTAGTTCAAATCCTTAATAAATTAGTCTATATTTTGATATCTAACCGATGTAAGAATTATCCCTTTACAAATATATCATAGTTTTACACCCCATTTTGAGCTACTTTTATGCACTCGTTAGTTTTAATCTAGAGCCGTCAAACGAAACTCAGAAAGGCATCAAACCTTTATAAGTAGCATCCGTTCCGATATCATACCTCCCTTTCTTCCACAACCAACAAAACTCTCTCTCTCTCTCAATCACACACACACACACACACACACACATGGGTAATGCAGCACTATGTGCTCCTTTAATGATATCTAGTGGTGTAGTGAAAGTTTTGTCCACTGACGGGAGGTTGATGATCTACACAAGGACAGTGAAAGCGGCAGAACTCATGTTAGAAAATCCTGGACAGTTTCTATGTCATTCATGTCACCTAGAAATTGGCCAAAGAATCCCAGGAGTTTCCGCAGATGAAATACTCGAACGTGGAAAATTTTATTTTCTTCTTCCTATGGAAATGCTCTACTCAGTGTTAACAAATGAGGAGATGAATTGGCTCAATGACAAGGCATCCAAAGGACTTAAACAAGGAAGTTTGAATTTTTCCAAGATTTTTCCAGTTCTTGGTGATCATTTTTGTCTATTTCCCAATTCAGATGCCAAGGCAGTAATGGAGGTTTCCTCAACAAGTGATTCACAGCCATCTGAGAGGTATTCAAGACAAAGATCATGGAAGCCTGCACTCGAAACTATTGTCGAAACGCCACTACGGCATTAATTTTTTTTCTTTCACATTTTTTCTTCGGTGTTGCAATACTTCCATTTTTCTTTATTATATTAACGCTTTGATTGTGAAATAGTAGTATAAAGATTTTAAGAAATTGATACTAGGCATTATTTGGCCTTTTCTTCTTGTGGATTAATAGCTATATCTTTTCTGCAATACATAATTATCCCAGAAATATTTAAATTGCAAGAATCTTGATTAGCGAAAGCTTAACTAACTTCCAAGATGCGTGTGGAAGAGAGAGATGTCACTCACCAACCATTTAATATAATAGTCATTCTCTATGATAAGTGTAGTTTCTACACTTATTCGAGATCTTAAATTGTGATAATTTATTATTATTTGGATAAAATACTTCTTAACTTGTGTTATATTGTATTTTGTAGGTAAAATTCAATGTTTGATAAAGAATTGAAGAAAGAAAATGCAAAAATAGTGAAAAATAGCAAAATTCAAAAGTCGAGGACTAAATTGCAAACAATCCATATATGAGTTTGGCAACAAAATGAAGATGAAGATACCAAGCATTTAATTGGATACAATTGGAAGATAAATGAACAAGAATGCAAGAGAAAATGGCTTAAATGAAGCAAACCTAAAGTTCGGGGACTAAATTGGAACTACTAAAAAGTTGCATCAAACATCACGATGAAGATTTGAGAGTGCTAAAGGTCAATTGGATGAGAAAAGAAGTCAAAGAGATGAACTATAGTTAAAGTATTATCACACATCAACTTTCAGAAGAAAAAGTTGTGCTCCAAATATTTAATCTTACATTGAGACCCAATTCTGGCATAATAAGCTTTTGAATTGGAAAAATGATAATTCTATAAACATTGTAGCCATTCGAGTTAAGTTTCCAATAAACTTTGAATCATCTCAACTGAATATTGGGAGAGAAGTTATGACAAAAATATTGAGAATTATTCAGCTGACAGAAAATAGGCGAGGTATGATTCCTCAACTACAGGAGAGGCGCACGCCCCAACCATGACTTAATATTTTAACGAATGTGAATATAAATATGACTTAATATTTTAACGAGGGGTTTTGTACCCAAATGTCTCATTGTCATAATAGTGTGGACGATTATGGACTTTTACTACCTAGTCTTCCCGAGTCATAAGAAAGACTAGTTGGTCATGTAATGCTTCATCTCTATGGTCTCCTTCCCTTCTTGTTTTTTCAATTAGTCCATTGCAACATGTATCATTTACTAGTTGACACTCAGACCTAAATAATTACACAACCAAGCCCATAAAAATTACATCAGGCTCATAGCTCTTGTAAAACTACAAGAGTAAAACCAATAAGTGAACACATCGATATGATCGAGCCTATAATCATCCACTAATAAAACATTCATCATGTAAATGATTTCTTATACAATATTATAGGTGTATATGTTTCAAGTTTCTAATAATTAAGGCCGTCTAAACTAATTTAGACAAATAGATATAAACAATTAAATAATCAATTAATCAATTAATTTAATTAGCAAGTTTATTTAATTAAAATCAAATTTTAATTAAATACTAAATTAGAGTCCAACTCTAATTCCACAAGTTTAGAATGAGACAATTTAATTAAATCAAATTCTAATTAAATATCAAATTAGAGTCTAACTCGAATTGCAATTGAATTAACATTTTAATTTATGATTAAACTTCTAAATAAAATAAAATTCAATTTAGGGTCAGAGTTTAATATTTACGTTAAAATCCAATTATAACAAAAATATAAAAAGTTGTAAATTTTAAATAAAATTTTAATTTAGGTCAAAATTGATAATATAGGTCGAACCTTCTCAAATCAATTTTAAAACCTTATTCAAAATATAAATTCAAAACACCTTTAGAAAATTTACATTTTGACCCATTTTAAAATTATACATAGACCCCTCTAAATACTAGAATTGCAGAGAAGACCTTTTATTAATTAATTTCAAGCAAACTTAAAATTGATAATATAGGTCAAACCTTATGAAATCAATTTTAAAACCCTATTCAAAATATAAATTCAAAACATCTTTTGAAAATTTACATTTTGACCCATTTTAAAATTATACACAGACCCCTCTAAATACTAAAATTGTAGAGAAGGCCTTTTATTAAGTAATTACAAGCAGACCCAAGATATAAAATTGTAGGAAGGGCCCCTCAATTTGAGAAATTGCACACAAGGCTCCCATCCCATCGAAACTAGAAAAAATATCTCTTTCCCTTTGCGCCGCTTGTGTGGATAAAACGACAGTGTTCTACAACAGTTAAATAGTGAGAGAGTACCACCATGGCAAGAACAGTAGCACCGAACTACTATTATTAGTAGCAACATCACACGACACTGCTGCAAGATTCATCGACGTGCTTGGCGCTGCTACTGAGAACGGTAACGAGCGCCGCTTCAATTCATAGTACGCCGCCTCACGTGCGTCAGTTCGCTCTGTTGTCGCCCAGCACGCCCCCCACTTCTTTTCGACCTTTTTTTGACCAAAATTAATTTCCATTTCAAAATCAGATTTAGAACAAGAAATCAATTGTTTTAAAGCTAGCAACATGAAAAATAATAGCAATCAACTTTTGACATGATACAAAACAAATTTTAACAAACTCAAAATAGGCTTAGATACCACTGTTGGGAATTTACTTAATCATGTTGAAGGTCTTAACCAAGAGGGGGGTGAATTGATTATTTAAAACTTTTTTTTTTGTAAAATTAATATAAATAAAATCAAGTATGGACTAAATAGATAAATTTAAATAGTAAATGCAACAAGTGAGAGAGAGAGAGAGAGAGAGAGAGAAAGATGATGCAAACGATATAATTATGGAGATTCAGTCCAAAACAATTATCTACGTCCTTCGGTACCAAGTTCTCCGATACAAGCAAAGCCTTTTCACTATGTTGATCGACTTATAGTGTAATCCAACCCTTTACAATACTTTCGGAGACTTACAAATAAGGAACACCGATCCTTGTACAATGTTGAGCTTTACAAGACACCATCACGACAATTTTAATAGAAGAGTAGTGACCTCAATTGAAACTTCTCTCTTAACAAATGATACGATCAAATTAAGTACCAAGATAGAGAGATGCTAAAACTTTAATAAATAGCAATGAATGAAGTTCAAATGTTAGGTGAGAAAAATTTTGAAGAATAAAATGATTTACAAAAGTTAATTCAATCAAAAAAATTTCAAAATATATGATTTGATAAAGATGAATCGATGTAGCTTTGCTCAAGAATAGCTCAAATAAAAGCTCTTAAATGTGTTGTATTGAATATAAAGTGAAGTGATATTTATATAAGTCAAAACGCCAAAATTTCTGGCCAGCTGGACTATCTCACCGGACTTCCGCCACAGAACTGGACGACTGAACTAGCAATTGTGCATCAGAAATCAGAACGGTTAAAAATTAGACCTTTGGACCATCAGACGTCCGCTAGCTTCATCGAACGTCCGCTAGGACAAAAATTCTTTGAATTTTTTTTCTTGATTATTTTGACAAGTGTAGGCTTTTTAGGAACATATTCACTTAATTTTCAAAATGAGTGTCATTGGTAAAAGATTTAAAAATCAAGTTAAAATTTTTATCACATCGAAAATAAGTTTTATGTGAGCATTTTTATTAAAAAATTATCTCGTACATAAAAATTTAACTTACAAGCTTTTAGTGATTCGTTGCTAAGAATTAAAAGCATTTTACATTTTCATATGGATTCAAAGCATCCAAGTCTAATATCTACAAAGAATGCTCGATTCGCCGTGAATGCTTTGATTGATTTGACATGATTGCTCGGTTTCCATCTCGATTTTCTTTGATCGTAAGTTGTGGGTCTTTTGGTAACAATCATTTTGTTTTCAATTGATTAATTTGGCCTCAATAACTATGAATTCTTGAATTCAATTATTAGAAAAAATAATTTGTTTGTTACAATCAAAACACAAGATCAACCATAGGTCAACAATTCCCTCTTTTTTTATTATGACAAACAAGATGATTTGCAGAATATGATTAAACAATTGATATCATGTTAATGGAGGAATATACATTATAAATTTATCATGCAATTTGTATTCCCCATATGTTTTACAAATCAATAACCATACATTTTAAGTATATAGATGATTTTCCCTCTTTTTCCCTTTTTATATACTCTTAAGCATATTATTATCAAATCAAATCATATATAATCATCTCACTCCATTTTCCTCATTTTGACATAAGCAAAAAGCATAAGATAAAACATGGATCACAAAATAACCATAGCATTAAACATAAAGAAATAACCATAGGTAATATCAAAATGATGTCCAAAAACCAACATCAAAAAGAAAATAAGCTAAGTGAAGCAGGAGTGTAGACAAGTCATAGAAACATAGAGACATATCCAAAATAGTAACAAAGGCTATGAATACGGCTCCGAATGAGGTGATGAAGGAAAATGTGTATAGAAGTGAGTGTAGAAGGAATTTTGCTAAGAGGCATTGCTGCATATTGTGCTTGAATGGCATCCTATTGAGTTTGTATAGCGGCCTGCTGAACTTGAAACCCCCGAAGCATTCCACCAAGGCTATCAACTGATGATGTAAGAGAATCGATGAGGCTGTTGAGAAGATTTTAGTGATCCTCGATAAATGTGAAGCCACCAACCGAAGAATGAGGAACATTAGAGGTAGGATCATCATGAAGAGGGTGCGGAACTTGCGGTATATCATCGGCATCGTCATCCTCATCACCTTAAAATGATAGAGTTGATGGACCCCCAGGTGGGGTCAAACCCTTTTGCGTGTGTCACCCATTGACCATGTTCTTTTATTATTTTCATTCGTTTAAGGGTTTGGATGTTGATTGTGTTAGTAAGACAAAGTTTAACAAGGGTCTCATCGTGTATGGAATATCAAAATGTTTAAATTTTTTTTGTAAGAATTATTCCTTAGGGTAAAACTTTAAGATAACGTATGGAATGTACAAGTTTCATGAGACCTAATGCAATAGTTGGAAAATCTAGTTTCTGCCCAACAAGAAAGGAAACGAAATTAAAAGATAAATAAAGTTCACCTTGTCTTAATGACCCTTTCGAGGAAGAATGACATGTGCATTGCTGTTTTGTAAAACTTTACATGGAAGGGTTAATTGATTTGCATTAAGTTTTGTGATGTTTTCAATATTCTTCCTTGTTATCCGACAACATGCCTCAAAAGGGTCATATCTTTCTAAAGTAGGATGAGTTTTATGAAGAAAAATCTGAATATCACATAGCTCAAGCTCAAGAATATCACGAATTATAGCTTTGTTGATGATAATACAAACATTTTTAAGTAAACACGAAATCTCATCCGAGCGAGGAGTAATAACCATATTTTTATAAAATTCTTTCATAAGGCAAGGATATGAATATTCTTCTAAAGTAGCAATAGACACGTACCCCATGTTTTCAAAAAAAACTTTTCCATATGAAATATGGGTGCTTCAATAGTAAAATTGAAAAAATATACATTTTTACCTATAAAAATGGAAATTTTCTCAAATGGGTTGGTCGACACCTCTGGCTCCATGTCAAATTCTTCGTCGGATGAATGTGGTAGAGACCGTCTCACAATGTTCTCGAGTTTTTTACCCGCTCTTTTGGATCCCAACATTGTAGAAATTTGATATGGTAGAAATAAGTGAACTAGGGTTAGGATTTCGGAGAATGTGATATTTGAGGATTAAAACTTGAGATTTTTGGATGAATTTGAAGTGTAGAGGTAATGGGTTTTGATTTGAAAGGATAATTAATGATTTGAGTTGGAAGAATGAACAGTATATAGGAGATTTATGAAGAAAATTGAGAGAAATGGGAAAAAAGGGCCTGGTTTGGGATATGAGGTTCTTTATCTACATTTTACCAGATGTTCGGTTCATGATCTAGACGTTTGATTGGCAGAGCTAAAAAACTCTTATCAAATCGGACGTCTGGTCCTCCCTTTTTTAATTGAATAAAAATACCATATATAAAAGTAAAGTATATATGAGCACATAGTATAAGTTAGTTGAGTACTTCCGATTCATCAATGATGCCTAAGCCTCGTCAAATATGTGAGAATCAATCAAGTGTAAGAGGTTTTGTGAAGATATCAGCCAATTGATTCTCCATGTTCAAAAATTCTAATACGATATCTTTCTTTTGTGTGTATCTTTTAGAAAGTGATGTCTAATTTCATTGTGTTTCGTTTGAGATTTCAAGACGGGATTTTCAAATAAATTTATAGCACTAGTGTTATCACACATGATATGTGTATGATCAAATGATAGATGATAATCACTAAGAGTTTGCTTCATCTATAACATTTTGGCACCAACTTGCGGCCAAGATGTATTCGATTTCGGCGGTTGATAATGAAAGGGAATTTTATTTCTTGCTAGACCAGGACACAAGTGTAAACCTTAGAAAATGACAAGTTCTGCTAGGGCTTTTGCAATCGATTATGCAACCGGCCCAATCAGCATCGAAATAGCTAAGAAGATCAATATGAGTTACCTTTAGATACCAAAGCCCTAAGGTTTTAGTACCACTAAGATATCTAAAAATTTGTTTTGTGGCACTAAGATGAGATTCTTTAGAATTTGATTGAAATATAGCGTATAAACATACACTAAACATAATATCAGACTTGTAGCATTTAAGCAGAGAAGAGATCCAATCACACCTCGATATTTTGTGAAATATGTTACAAAATAATCCCGCAAGTGTATAAGTTTGTTGTACAAGTAATAATCGTGATGAGAGAGTTATCGTTCCACAAAGAGTCATGCTTAATTCTAGTGTATTTGATATATGTAAATTCGTGATATTGATAAATATGTTTGGTTTGAGTTTAACTACGTTCTACAATTATGCGAGTAATGAATATTTGCTTAAATTAAAGATAATGAATGCATTGGATTTTTGACTCCACAAATTGACTCTTGATTTCAATTCTCAACTTGTAATAATTAATTCAATCCTTGTAGTCACGACGATCAATAATTCCATTTTTATTTACTATTCTCTTCCAAGATATAATAAACGTATGTTGATCACGACACGATCATATTCATAGTTCGCATTCATATGACAAACATGCATTGAAATGTAGAATTATTACATATGATCGCATACTTCACAAATATTATTCCTATTTATTCTTCATGTGTTTTATAAACAGTGTTTTACCTATCGTGAGTTTTCCAACATTACCAATTAGCAACTTATTGCCCAAATGGTGCTCAAGCATTAAAACAATATGAATAAGCATGTTGATAGAATCACAACGCAATAATTAAACTAAAAATAAAAAGTCTTGAATTAAAAACTAGAAATCAAATAATTTCATCATCCATCCAATACAAATAAACCTAGCCTAGTATATTAATATGAAAATTACACAAAAAAATAGAAGGAAGTCATCACCTGAATCATATAAATATGAAGAAAATTTGGAAATCTTTAGTTTAAGCCTTCAAAATCAGATCCAAATGTTGAATTCCTTCTTCTTCAATGTGAGTTTTCTCTTCTTAGTGCTCAAAATACGTCTCTCCTCCCTCCAATGTCACGGATTTTTTTTTCTTTTTATTATCCTCCAAAATTGCCCTAGAATCTTACCAAAACAAAATAAGGAAATATAGTTTTTTTCCGGTTTTTGGCTTGAGGCCTAGTGTAACCTTGCAACTAGTTTTGGGGCCAATTGCAATTTGGCCCCTAACTTTCCACGAGCTCCCTTTTTAGCACCATTTTCTCCATTTTATCTAGCCATCTCTCTTCTCTTCATGTCCAATTGACTCCTTGCACTTTCGATTTTTGTTTCTCGCTCCAAGCTAACTTTCAATTATTTGTATTTTAGTTCTCATCTTCTCTTTTTGCATCAATTAACTCCCTTTCTTGCACCATTTTCTCAATTATCGTTGTATTCATCGATGTGAGCCTAAAACATAAAATAAACAACAAACTTAGCCACAATTCAATCTAAATAATAAAATATGTCCATATTTTGACAATCTAAATAAGTAAATGAAATGCACTTATCAAATTCTCCAAACTTGAACATTCGTTTGTCCTCAAACAAAAAATGTGACTTTACTCAACAAATGCCCAAATGCATGTATTACCCAATTGTGTCAAAATGTATGTATTACCCCCATTGTGTCCAAATGCATGTATTACCCAATTGTGTCAAAATGTGGTCTATATAGGAATGCAAACCTGTGAGAATGCTCATGTCATAACCAAAAGCGTGAGGGATGAGTATGGTGCACAATTATATCTAAACACTTCACAGGGCATTTTATCAAAAACTTGGTAGGCACATGTAAGAATGAACAATCAAAAGCATATATAGTTAAATTGAAAGCCCTAACACCACAAAAGTATAGGGTAAAACCAGCACTACCTAAACTCCCTCCATGAACACACATTGTATAGCATCAACCATAAGAATTGCAAAAAAAAATTAACTTATGAGTAAGGTAGAGAAATAGCCATTTTACCTTGAAAACTTGAAAATGGGCGTGAAGTGATAAAAATGGTCTCTTGATGAATGAGGACACTTAGAAGTGAAGACCCAACCAAAATCAATGGAGGAATGTCATAGGCTAGGAGGGAAAGGGGAAATTGTGTGTGAGAGGAAAAGGGGAAGAGAAAATAAGGGAAGGCGAAAAATGGGGGGAAAAACCAGGTGGAAGGTTTAAAACGCCTCACCTCGAGTGCGAGGCGCGCGCCTAGTGCAAAGTGAGGCCCGTGGTCTTCTATGTAATTTTTTTATTTTATTTTTCGTTGTCTTTTATGTTTATTGAAAGGGTCCCTCATATTACTTGGTTTTTTTAACGAAAAAATAGATGAAGGGACGTGATTTGCAATTAAGTAAAAGCTCAAAATGTTTGTAAAAAGGTTTATGGTAGATTAATAATATTTTGAAAATGTTGGGTACGAAAAGTGCAAAAGATCCATTTTTAAAATATTAAAGATGTATTGTATATTCAATTTTGTGATTCTCCTATATTTGGTTCATATTTGTAATCTTCTTATAACAAGTAATTTTTTATCACTCATTTCGAGATCCCCTTGTTCACCATTCAATTTTATTTGCAGCAGAGTTTTCAAAGCTTTAAAAAATGTAAAGTACAATCTCTTATTATGTCCCAAACCTTTCAATAATCGTGCACTTGAGGGATCTTTGGATGGGTTTCTTCCAAACGATAGTTAGTTGACCAAAAGTCTAAGCCCTTGTTTGATCCCCCATTATTTTCAAAATACATTTTCTCTCTTCATTTCAATCATACATTTTTTCAATAAAATAATATTACAAGCAAATAAAAACTTTTTTTTCTTATTTTTTAAGCACACATTCTCCATTAATTTACTTTTCAAAAATGAATTATTTGCCAAATAATGGGGCTCAAATAAGGGCGAAGTGTTTAATTATATTTTAGAAGGACAAAATGGTAACTGTACATAATTTTTAATTAAAACAAATAAAATAACTAAATGAAAAGAGAAAAGAAACTAAATATTAAAAAAGAGATATTTATGTTGCCTCCCTCACCCAATTATAAAGTTCGTGATTGTTTCTAGAGTTGGACTTCCATGAAATTGAATGATGACAATATAATTGAATACATAATCTTTTTGTTGCTCCACTCCGTTGTACATGGGATGCTCTCCCTTTGGCCCTAAGATGTTAATAACCTTTACCGATGAGAAAAATGTTCTTATTTGTTGCCTATATAGGTCCTTTTCATATTCATGAAATTCCATTTCATGTTTACTTAATATTTTCATAATTATAGTACTTAATTCATCTCTTAAAATATTTGATTTCTTTTGAGATCATGTTTTGGTTGAATGTGATCTACAAGCTATTTTCATTACTAAATTATCCGGTACACAAAATTGTTCTACTTCCAAAATTTTTACACAAGCCGACTTTATTAATTTTGCTTCCTTAATCGATATGCCTTTGGGAATCATGACGAAATAGTTAGAGATCGTATACTTGCAATAGTGGAATCCTTTAATCATCACGATGAGACAATTGTCACTTTAAGGAATTTTCTATAGGCAATTGAACTTGATCTTAGTAGTCCGATGATGAAATCGTTGGACTCTATGTTTTGATTTGCTCACAACGAATTTGCCTAATGAAAATGAGACTTGGAGGGCAATACACGTTGAAGGGCAAAACAACCATTTCGCAGATTTCAACATATTGACGGTAAACCAATTGACTTGTGAAACGATAATTAGATGATATTGTTATTGGATCATAATTTGCTTCCATAACTATCACTTGACTCGAGAGTGCAATTTCAGACTTTTGGTAAAATAAGTTTAATAAATGTATTACAATTGGTCAAAAGTTGACCTAATTAGAAATATCTATTAGAGCTTGAGTCTTGTGGGTCTAGTAAGGGATGAAACATTTGGCTAGGCCATTAAAAGCTTATGTAAGGTTATCATCTCACGCTTATGTAAGGTTATGTGTGAGGATTTAAAAATAAAATCCAGTGACCTCAAGGTAATCTAAAATTCATTGTTCACTTATGTTTAATCTTTAAATGAAAATTAATTTCCTCTTATGATGATAAAATCCAATAACCAACAAATGGTATCACAGCTAACAATTTTTTTGTTAAAGGAAGGCAGTACCTCCGAGATTTTATTAATATGTCATCACTTGTAGCGAAAGAATATCGTGGTCACATGGGAAAATAATGAAAACAGTAAATGAGGAAGTACTACTTCCTTTTTAAAGACAACAAATGATAAAGGATAAATGTAAAGCTGTAAAAAAGGAGGTACTATTTCCCTTACAATAAAAACTAATGCAAATAAAGACAAGCAAGAATAAAAAATAAAAAATCATACTCTAATGGTCGGCAATCCATGTCTATCAATCTGTACAAGTGTCCTAATATGTTGTGGTAGGTCAATACTCCATATATCTGATATCATCGATGATCCCAACCCTTTGCAGCAACAGCATTTGCAACCTGATTTTTCTCTCTGTAGATGTGAGAAATCATGTCTCTGTCGAATGATACGATGTTTGTTTAAGTATGTCCTGACTAGCCCATGGTCCTCCTCTTCTCGTAATGTAGTGATTAACCACTATAGAATTAGACTAAATTTAAATGTCTGAAAGATCGAGCCCTCTAGCTAGTAAAATCACATCAAGAATAGCCCTGAGCTCTGCATCTAATATCATGCACGATCCATACGAAGTTGAAAAGGCTGCATGATATTTGATGACGTCTTCCTCACTCGCAACACCCTCCTTTATGCATCCATTAGTATTGATTTTGACAGATTCAACTGATGGAATGTGCCACCAAATTAGAACAGTAAGAGATGGGAAGGGGGAATCAAAGAAATACCAAAAATGGGTCCAAGTATTAGATCACCTCGCCAATGCACAGCTCAAAATAGTCATCTTATATAAAGAAAAGAAATCATGCGATAAACCCTCTATATGATACATCTAGCAACCATGTAAATCCCTCTATGCTTCACATTATTTCTCTTGATCCATAAAAACCAAAATATTAGTAGAGAAATGATAGTGCGAATGTGTCCAAGTGAACATACTACCCAGAATACATCCATATTTGGAACCTCTGTCTAACTCCCTCTCCTGCACTCACAGATATTTGAAAAATGTTCCCAAAATGTTGCCATACCTAATCAGAGATGTTACTGCTGATGAAAATATGACTGATAGTCTTGATCTCAGAACAACACTGGCAGCGGAAAGCCAACTGACATCCAATCTTCCTCTTTATATTTTCCTTATCTATTGAAATGAGGTCCTACCATAGTCTCCAACAAAAAATGAGATAGTAATGGGCAAGATAGAGCTCCATATTAATCAATATGAATCCTTCTACTAGTGTCTCGAACACACGAGTTGCCATGCAGACTTAGTAGTGAAGCTACCATTCGATGATTCCTCCAAACGATGTGATCCGGGGCATTTGCACATAAAGGTAAGCCCCTATTTGCTCTGCCATAAAAGGAGGGAGAACCTATAATAAAGTTCAATATCCCGCCCGATATCATCAAAAAATCATGCACCCTCGCAGATGTGTGCTGTCGTGTGGGAATAGGGAGGCCAACATGGTGTCATCCATCCAACAATCATGGCAGAAATATTTATGACATGTTCCAAGTTGCCATGCAATATGTAGCTCTGTTCGGGGCCCAACTAATTTCAACATGTTCTAAGTAGGAGACTTATATTTTGTTGAAAACTTCAAAAATATGTATGAGATTCCTATAAATCTATTAAGTAGGAATTATCTAGTTGAAAATTGAAACTATGAAAAATAGTCTAGTTTTTGAATTTCAAAGCTTGAAAATTATATAATTGACTAATTATAGGAATTATTAAGTAAATATAGTATTTTATAATATTATATTTTTTATATGTATTATTTTAATTATTAAATTATTTTTAAAATGATTAAAAATACAATAAAATATTAAAAATAAGAAAATATTTTTTTACATCAAGGCATCGCTTAGTGTCAAGGACCGCGACTTTACTTAAACCCCTTGACCCAATCGCAGTCACAGTGTGCCCAACTTTGACCGCACATTGTAAATATTAGTTCAAATTTAAGTTATAATGTCAATTCCATTGTAATAATTTATTCAATTGTAAAGTAGCTCTAATATTGGTGAACGTTTAGTATGATTTCTCATCATTTAAACGTTTACTCCTATCACTTAGATTTTTGTTCTGCAAGCTATTATAGGGGGTATTAAACTTTCAAAAATCTTTTAAGTTTTTTAGTGTACGCCCTTGCACCAGCCATTGTAATCTCCTTAAACAAGATCATTGTAAAGAACAATTATCCTATTCTGCTAGTCATCGATTTCTTCAACCGACTAAGTTGAGCTCTATACAAAGATTGATCGCAGGTTCGGATACTGGAAACTTTGGATCAAAAAATGAGATAAAGCAAAAATTACGGTGGTAACAAGATATGGAGCCTTCGATCTTAAGGTGATGTATTTTGTCTTGACAAATGCTCCAAAAACATTTTATACAATGATGAATCAGGTACTTCACGGGTTCATAGACGATTTTGTGGTGATGTACCTGGATGACATAGTCATCTATAGCGAGATATTGGAGGAATATATGCAACATATGATGTCCACGACGTGCGAAGAAGGTTACTGCCATAAAAAAATTGGCAACCACCAAAGAATGTCCACGACGTGAGTTCATTTCTCGAGTTATGCAATTACTATCGAAGTTTTGTGAAAGGATACTCGAAAATTGCATTGTCACTTACCTAATTGACAAAAAAGGGTTAGAATTGGAACTGGTCATCCCAATGCCAAAATGCTTTCGAAAAGTTGAAGAAATCTATGTGGACGAACCTAGTGTTAGTCTTATCGGATATGACTAAACCATTCAAAGTTCATTTTACTTTAGATTTTGCACTTGGTGGAGTCCTTATGTAAGAAGGACATCTGGTAGCGTATGAGAACCGAAAGTTGAATCAGGCAGAACGTCGTTACTCGACGCATGAAAATGAGTTGTTGACGATAGTCCATTGCCTTGGAGGATGGCGTCACTATTTGCTTGGGTCTTCATTTATTGTGAAGACAAATAACAGTTCGGTTAGTCACTTCATGTCCCAGCCGAAACTATCAAGCAAACAGACTCATTGGCAGGAACTTCTTTCACAGTTCAATTTCATGCTAGAATATCATCTCGGATCTAGTAATCATGTTGCCGATACTCTTAGTCGTCGAGTTGACTTAGCCACTATTTGCTCTATGGCTGCTTTTTCAGGGAGCACATTTATCACAAACACAATGGACCAAATTCGGGCACTTTTAGATAAGGACCCGACTAGTCAATATTTGGTCTCATCAAGCAGGGCAAAACTCATCATTTCTAGCTCGATAGGGGCCTAGTGAAGAATAAGGGAGATCACCTTTATGTTCCTAAGGACGGAGATTTGAGGAATGCACTTATGCACTACTACAACGTGCGCATACTATTGGCTTTAGATGTGGGACGACATTGCAACTTATATAAAAATATATCTTATTTGTCAGCAAGATAAGACAAATCATCAGAATAAGGCAGGCTTACTTGAGCCCCTTTCCGTCCCAACTAGACCATTCGAGAGTGTATCGATGGACTAGATTGTTGGAATTCCAAAAGTTGGAGATTTTGGCACTATCATCGTCGTGGTAGACTGTCTATCCATGTATGCAACTTTCATCACAATGCTCAAGTATGTATTAGTCGAAGAGACATCTCAACTCTTCTTCAAACATATTGTTAAATACTGGGGACTAACTAAGGACATCGTCAGTGATCGAGATCCTCGATTTACTAGCATAATTTGGATCAAGTTGTTCAAACTTATTGGTTCAAATTTGAGCATAAGTTCTAGTCTTCACTCACAATCTGATAGACAGACGAAATATTTCAATGCTATGCTGAAAGAATATCTTCGACACTTTATCTCTACTTCGCTGAAAATTTGGGTGAGACTTTTGGATGCGGTTCATACGTGTTTCAATGCCCAAAAAGCTCTTCCACTAATAAGAGTCCTTTTTAGATTGTCACTGGCCAACAACCGTTACTCTCTCATATTGTGGATATCGATCAAAGTATAAAGTCACCTAAAGCAAAAAACTTCTCTCAAGAATGGAAACGAAACATTGAAATTGCTTGAAATTATCTTTAAGAAAGCTCAGAAACGGTACAAAAAGTCTGTTGATCTAAAGCATCGTTTCCTTGAATTTAATGAGATTTGGTAATGGTTAAACTCCCGACAAAAATTGTTATAAACCAACAAGAGAGAAAGACTCAAGATTGGTGCCAAAATATATTGGACCATTACCCATCGTGAAGAGGATTGGAAGAGTCGCATACAGAGTTGCACTCCCTTCATTGTGTAAAATCTATAAGGTCCTTCATGTTGGTGTATTCGGGCCATACTTTACCGACAAGGAGGACACATCTAGAAATGAACCAAAATGACCTGTGTTTGAACTGAAAAGAGCCGGAAAGAAAGTTGCTAAAGAGATTCTTGAACATCAAACTACTCGAGCTTCTAGGAAATATCATTAAGAATACTTGGTCAAATGGAGTGGATGCAGCAGTGAGGAGAATGAAGGAGAAATAGACATTGGAGCCTTCAAACCATTAATTGAAGCATATCATTCATTGATGGCTCTGAGGACGTCACCAAATCAAATGGGAGAGAATGTCAAGGACCGCACCTTTACTAATCCCCTTGACCCAATCACAGCTGCAGTTTACCCAACTTCGATTTCACATTATAAATATTAGTTCAAGTTTGAGTTGTAATTTTCTTTTCATTGTTATAGTTTGTTCAATTGTAAAATAGATATTGGTAAACGTTTAGTATGATTCCTCGCAATTTAAATGTTTACTCCTATCACTTAGGTATTTGTTCCACAAGTTATTATATGGGGTATTAGTCTTTGAAAAATCTTTCAAACTTTCTGGTGTTTGCCCCCTGCACCAGCCATTGTAATTTCTTGCTTTTATCAATTATTGTAAGCTTTCTACAAATTGCAATCAAATTTTCTTTCGTCTTGAAACGATCGAGAGAAGGCGAAAAGTAGTCTAGTGGAACAAACTACTGCCGTACGGTGTCACTTTTTGTGTGAAGAAGAAAGGCACCCCGTGAAACTTAGGCTCACTTGAGCTAGTAAAGTTTGAAATTTCACCTCCAAAAATAGTCATGTTTTACATTTTTTAGAACACTGATATTAGGTAGCTCGTAAATATTGATTTAAAAGATATATTTGAAAAACATTATTATGGTCGAAGGCTAAAAACCTAAACTTCCACTTTATTCTTCCAAATCTTTTTGTATTTAATCTGTTCAGTATGTATGCTATTGGCCAATACAGTTTTTGAGATCCTCTTCAGCAATAAAGTGTGTGTAATAAATTAGAGCTTTGATTCTGTTGATGTAGTAAAGTGAAAATTTAATAATAAATAGATTTTTTTTTATTTATTCAATGTTATTGTATTTGAAGGTTGGTAGGTCCAAGTTCTTGAATTAAAAGCTTGAAGTTCGTGATTTAGGTTTTAATCAAGAAACTCAATATCAATTTGGGTAATTTCTAAATTTATATTTCTTAATTATAACATACACGTGAGTACTTAACAAAGATCCTGATTGATTGAATTAACTAATTTTTTAAATTTTCAAGCTAATTGTTGGTATGGTTTCCAACCTTCAGAAGCTAAGATTATGCTCTTACTCAAAATAATATAAGAAAATGAATATTCTTAGCCCCAACAATTGTATGTGTTGATAGTGAGAATCGTCATTTAACTTCACTCTATTAATAAATGTCATTCAAGAATGATACAAGGAAAGATGTTAATTAGATTTACAAGTATGAAAATATGGTAAAAATCACTACTAGTTATTTAAATCAGAGATCAGTTTCAATATTGGTCACTAACTTTATTTTGTTACATCTTTAAGTCACTAAACTATTTTCATTTATATAGTAATACTATACAAATATATAATTGAACATAGAAACATAATACTCAAGTCATCTATGCATTACTTGAGTCATCTGTTAACCCCTTTCTTTTTCAATATTTATCAACATCAAAAGATCATTTCGAATGTCATACGAAATTGATGTCAACAATATAGATATTTACTCGATTATTTCAGATGTGATTGAGGCTATGGACAGAAGGCTAATTGAGGCTGCTCATAGGGAGATGTTCATCAGCTGCTTAATCTGATAAAAAAGGATCCTTTCTTCATGAGAGATGTTGCCTTATCAGGTGCAGACACTCCATTGCATATTGCTTTCATGGTGGGAAACCTTCATTTTGTGAAAGAGGACTTAGATATGATGCTGAAATCGCAAAAGAATTGAACCACGAGAGTCCATTGCATATTGCGACAGCTAATGGGGATACAGAGATTGTAAAGGAGATCCTGAAAATAGATGGTAGTTTGTGTATGGTTAAGGGAAAAGACAGAAGAACTCCCTTTCATTATGCAGTGATCAAAGGGCTCCATTTGGCAGTGAAAAACAACCAATTTGAAGCCCTTAAGAGCCTGGCAGTGCACCTCAAGACATACTATAAATAGGGTATATGGGATACGAAGGATGAACAGGGAAAAACCATCTTGCATCTTGCAGTCTCCATAAAACAATACCAGGCAAGTATGACTATCTTATCGCTTGTTTGGTAGAGTGGACTGGACCCGAGCACCACGAACCAATTAAGTACGCCCTTAACGTTCCATTTTTTTAGAGTTATGTTATAGTCCAGTCTATGCACCATAACCAGAATGAATAGTTCACTACCAAAATAAAGGGATCTATACATTTATCCAGCCTAAATATATAGACATTTAATAGTTGTTTTGATTAATTATAGCCTAATTTATTTATATTTTGTTTATTAGATGAAACTTGATGATTGGAAGTAGAATCGAAAAAGGCAAAAATGATGATTTCCAAAGTTCAGGGACTAAATTATAACTTTATAATAGATTCAGACCACAAGACGATTATTGATGATTATTCAGGTTTAATTGGATGCTATTGGAAGTTAAAGGAAGAAAATTGCAAGCGAAAATTACGCAAACAAATCAAGAATCAAAGTTTGGGGACTAAAACACACACTTCACAAGGATGAACAACATGCATTCCATGAAATACACCGCGCGCGTGACCCGCCCCATTGGCGGACCCAGGGTAGGGCCTAGTGGGGCACGTGCCCCACCAACTTTTGAGAAGATTTTTTTTTAAGTCATGTTTCGTATTGATTGAAATATAAATTTTAATCTAAATCAAAGTTAACAATTAATTTTATTAACATATATCATGGAATCTTTAAATATATAACTTTTATCAAAATTTACTAAAAAATTGACTTTAATCTCCACCAAATAGGGGCAAAATTACAATAAATTTGAAAACTAATTTTAAAAATTCTCCGACGATCGTACGCTAATCGATTTTCCAAATTGTTTATATCATCTCAATACTTATTTCGAGAACTATATTATGGACATATCGAATAGTCTAAACAGATATCGAAAATAGTTAAAAATACGTTAAACGTGAGTTTTGAAGAAAGACGTCCAACTCGAATATTTTTTAAAAAAAATTCAATTATTTCATTAATATTTATTATTTTTATGATACAAATTTTTTAATATAATTTTCATCATTTTATTAGGAAATTTTATATGGAATATGACAAAAAAATTTGAATTTTTTACATTTGGAAAAGTCATATTCTATGTAAATGGTCGGATGCAAAATTACATGAGTATGCATTTTTTGGAGGTAAATTTTCGATTGTAGAATTTTCCCCAACTTTTTTTCGAGTTTAATTGTGCCCCCCTAAGTTTTAAGTCCTGCGTCCGCCCCTGACCCGCCGTTTGGTGAGGAACCCGAGTGCAAAAGGGTAAAGCAGCGCGGGTTCGACAAATGGCCTGAGTAGGAGCACGGGGAAAAGTTGGGACCTTAGTTTTCCTATTTTGCTTAAAATACCTTTTGGAAACCAGTTTTTACACGGTTTTGACCTATTTTCAACTTATATAAATAGAGAATGTAGGCACAACATTGAAGGCACCTCTCATACACCATTATTCATCAATTACATCAATTAAAGAAAGGCAAATACAATGTTCTTGTGAGATAATTAAGGGGAAATTCAAGATTTCATCAAATTGAAGATTCAATATCAATCCTTAGGAAAAGAAGAGAATGTTACATTGGAGTTTCATCAACATACAATTGAAGAAACTCAAAAGATCAAGATTATTCTTCAACTTCTCAATTTATCATAATCCGAGTAATGTTTTTCCAATTAATTGTGAATTCTTGCAGTTTTATAATGTTAGGCTAGAGTTTCAATTACTCAGACTTGGATGAACCTTTATTATAAATAATTTGACACTCAATTGTTGACCTATGGTTGACATCTTGTTTTGATTATTACAAACAAATTATATTTATTTTTAACAAATTGACTTCGAGTGTCTATAGTGATTATTGCACAAGAATAAAATCAAAGACACGAAGTTTAAGGCCAAGTAATTTGCATATAACGCTCGACGTGAAAACAAAATTGATCAAACGAGTCTATGAAGAATCATATTAAATAAACTCCCAAAAAGATGTCTAACTCACAAGAAGATGCCTCAACAAGAATCGAGACAAAAGTCGAAATACGATCAAGCATGCACGTGAAGATATTCAAAACAAGGTACTTAGACTTTTATATATGTAAAGGTAAAACATTTCAATACTTGGCAATGATTCGTGATAAGTTCAAAAATCATTTTGTGCACAAAATATTATTTTCACTACCACTTGCATAAAATGTTTTGATCAAAAGTGAAATTGATTTTCAAAATGATGTTTGGACTTATATCATATTTTCATTCAAAATATTTTGCAAAAAAAAAAAAGTCAATGGTCAACCGAACGTCCGGTTGACCATCCGGACGTCTGGATAAATCGGACCGTCTGGACAAGGCGTCCGTTTAGTCAGAAATGTTTTTTGTCCATACGGATGTCCTGATGGATGAACCGGATGTCTGATTCATCTCAACGGTCACTGTTTTGACCGTTCTGACTGACTCAAACAGCTGGTTGATTACACGATCCAGACGTCGGATGACTTGTCCGGATGGACAGAGTTTTGACCAGTTTGAGTGCTATAAATACCAACTCTCTTTGCATTCAATTTGAACAATTTTAGAGAGAAAATTGAGAGAATTATTTATTGAAAACCTTTGAGCTTAATTGATTTTTATATTCAATCTCATTTACAAAGAATTTCTTGATTGATCCAAACTAGTTTTATTCATTTCATCAAGAATTCAATCTTGTAAAGAAACTTTTCAATCTCATCTATTTTCGAACTCTTGATAAAAGATTTCTTTGTCAACACTTATATTGTAGTGTAAATCTCTCCTCATACTTAACTTGTGTTATTTTGTTAAGAGAGATCATTGGTTGAAAACTTTGATAACAATACAAACTATTTCATCATCTATCGTTTATCAAAGTTTACAACATCAACACTTGACCTTATTCATTTGCTATCTATTGAAGTGTTTGTCTCTTCTCTTCTTGTACTCAACTTTGATTTTATCATTCGATAAGAAGAGAAGATTTAAATTGTAAAATTCATTTAAATTGTGGGTCAGTTGTAGTCCCTTAAAAATCAACATTGTATAAGGTTTTGTGCGTCTTGTTGTAAGTCACCGTGTGAGTCATATCGAAGTCCCGTAAAGCTGGTAGTGTGGGTTGCGTTGAGGTTCCGGAAAGCTCAACATTGTAAAAGGATCGGTACTCTTTGTTTGTAAGTTACCATTTACTTTAGTGCATTTGGCCTTGTAACGGGGACGTAGATTATTGCATTGGATCGAACCCCATTAAATTGGTTTGCTATCTTTACATTATTGCACTTTACTTTAAATTGCTATTTACATTGTGCTATATCATACTTGAATTAAGTTATCATATTTGTATATTTACTTGTTGTACTATACTTAGTTTTTGTATCTTGTGTGTTGAATAGTTTTGAGACTAAGAGTCGAAAAAGTTTCAAATAACCAATTCACCCCCTTCTTGGTTAGTTAATCTTAGGCTAACACCAATGTGAATTTTATTGTTCTCGAGAGAGAAAATATGATAGATAGCATGCTATAACAATAATTGTAAAGTCTTCTATGAGATAGAGACGTATCACTGTGCTTTGCATGATTTCTATAGATATTCTAGCGTTTTTAATGCATGCTTTTATGTTCATCTCTTTTATAGAGATGTAGGAAGGTCATTTGAATAAATTTATTTAATTGACACCGAGAGATCCATTTAATTAATTTAGGAACATTAATCAAAAAGAATGTGTACATATTGTCAATTATTGAATTGCATTGAAATTTATTAATAAGGGGGATTCGGGGTGTTAGCAATATCTCATATTAATTTACAAAAGCTCCATTATTTGCTCACTAGAATTGTTAGTTTAATTAGATTAATCATTACAAATCATTCAAACACAATTGGGTATTTGATTAGAGTTACAATTGATTGACATTAAATTAAGTACATGATCTTCGTTGGAACGATATCTTATTTTCCACTTTATTACTTAGCTTTACCTTTAATCTGGATTTTAATTGCTATATTAATTTTTAATTTCACAATTTAAAAAAATTATAGTTTTTATCTCTTTTTCAGTATCTTGCATCCAAAGTTCAAGACAATGTGATCTTGCTTCATTTGATTCGAAAATCGAGCGAACATTCAAGTTGAGAAGAAAAGAACAATTAAAATCACATCAAAAATAGCAAACAAAATCATTGGCAAAAAATATATAAAACCAAGTGGCCATTAGAGTTGAATGAAGATGCAAACATCCAGTTGTAGCTACATGTGATGAGAATGAAATATTGATGGAAGAATACATGGTTCCACCAGTGGTTCAAAGCAGATCCAACATAGCTTATCCGACATTCAAGCAAGCTAATTTTCACTTGCGGATAGATATAATATACATGTTCTATAACACATTGCAGTTCTTTGGGAGACCGACGACAATACAAATGCTCATATCTCAAGATTTTTGAACATGTATGCTACAATTGAATATCCAATTGTTTCTAATGATGCAATTCGGCTGATGCTCTTTCCATACACTTTAAGAGATTTAGTTAGGGAATGATTGGACATGTTTCCACCTCACAGCATCACTACTCGGGATAGTTTGAGACTAAAGTTCTTGAATAAATATTTCCCACCAAAAACAATTGCAAAATTGAGAGATAAAATCACTACATTATCCCAACTTGACTCGGAGCTCTATAATGAGGGAAGGGAGAGATACAAATGTCTATTTCATCAATGTCCACAACATGGTTTATAGAAGTGGCTACAAGTCCAACACCTCTATATTGGACTGAATCCGACTAGTAGGGCTAACATTGACTTCGCATGTGATAGGTTAATTACAAAAATGAAAGCTGATTAGATTTATCAAATCATGGAGGATCTGGCATACACCAATGCATTATGGATTACTGTGAAATCAAGTGGAAAGAAAGCTAGGGGGAATGAACATGGTCGACACACTAATAGTTATTTTGGCACAGTTAGCAATACTAGCTAAAAAGGTAGATGGTTTGACAACCAATCAGACAATAAATATAATTCAAGCAGTTAAGCCGAGATACAACCATTGAGGTGAAATCATGAAAGTGTGGATTGTAATGTGGAGTCTATTTATTAAATTAGCTAATTACATGTAAAATTACCCGAGGCAGCTAAATAATCCCTATTCAAATACATACAATCCTGCATAAAGAAATCATCATAACTTCTGTTGGAGCAATAATCAGTCTTTTCAAGGTACACCATAACAAAATACACCTCTAGGTTTTTAGCAGTCAGAAAAGAAGCCCTCATGGGAAGAAGCATTGAACAAAATGGCAGCATCATCAACTGAAGCATTTACTAAAATGGTTGAAGTATCAACTAAATTCATGCAACGGACTAAGAAATACTTTTAAATTCAAGGAGTTACTATACGGAATGCGGTGAATCAAATGGGACAAATAGCTAAGGCACTCTCAATCCTGCCAAGTGACACTAAGATAAATATCAAACAATAGGTAATGGTAGTAATTAGTAAGGAGAACGAGCCGTTTGAGGCAAGTACTACTCGGAGTGGGATTCAACTTTTAGACATTACAGTTAAGAGACAGGTGGTAGAAAAATGAAAATGTACCTTCCATATATGAGAAGCACGTAGATAAACATGCAAAATTAACAAAATATTTCCAGATCAAAAGTAAGATAGTCAACAGGTTAAGGTAGCTTATCAATACTTATGTTCCTTATGTCCCTCTTCCTCAGAGATTACAGAAAAAGAGGCTCGAAGAATAATTTGAGAAGTTTATGGACGTACTAAAGAAACTTCACATCAACATACCGTTCATCGATGCAATTAGAAAGATTATAAGCTATACAAGACTCATCAAAGAAAAGAAAGCTTTCGAAATTTGAAGAAGTGGTATTAACGGAAGAAAGCAGTGCAAAAAAAAAAAAAAAACTACCTTCCAAACTCAATGATCCAGGAGTTTCACTTTACCTATTTTACTAAGCAAATATTTTTTTCTTTTTTATGTTTTAATGTGACACAGGTGCAAGTGTTAATTTAATGTCTTTATTTATATACAAGAAAATAGAATTTGGAGAAGTAAAGGAAATGACAGTGTCACTGAGCTGGCTGATAGAAGCATAAAATATCCAAGAAGCAAGGTTGAGTATGTACTCACTAAAGTTGAAAAATTGATATTGCCGACAAACTTCATTGTTCTTGACATAAAAAAAAAGTTTTAAATATTCCAATAATCATGGTTGACACTAGTAACCGGTCAAACCTTGATTGACATGTAAAAAGGTGAGTTGACCTTAATGTTGGAGAATGAACAAGATGTTTTTAAATTACACAATCCATCCAAGTAACCAACAGACCTCTAAGGAGTGAAACTGCATTGAAGATGATGATGATCTACCTAGCCATCATAAGAGAAACCCCAAAATTGGTGGAATCCTTAGTAGGAATGAGAGATTTGGAGGACAAAAAGAGGATGCAAGTATGGAATTATAAAGAATGCAAGGTCGAAAAATTCTAACTTGAACCACCATGATTGACTCCTCCACAAGGTCTAGTTAAAGACTTTAAATTAAGTGTTTATTGTGTTTACGTGAAATTCGCAAGTGTACGCGATTGTTGACAAGTAATAATAAAGTGAGTTGATGATCCCACAAGAAATAATGTTTAATTCTAGTTCACCAGTTATTACTAAATTCGATGTTCGTGACACAAAATATATGATTTTGTTGTTATTTATACTAATCTTAAACTAAGAATGCAAATAAAGTATTTATCTAATATGTAAATGTTTGTATTGAAATTTTGAATCTCCCTATTGCCTTCTAATTCAATTCTTAATTTGTAATTTAGTAAATTTATGCATGATAATCCTTTTATTCAATATTATTTTCCGAAATATATTAAACATATATTTAACACGACTCGATTCTATTTCTAATCCTAATTCATATGAAAAGTATGCATTGATTCACAGGATTTATAACATACGATTGCACATGACATATATACTATTCCTAATGCCTATCGCATATGTGTTGATTTTCCCGCGTTCTCAACGTATTGTGAATATTCCTACACTATAACATGCAACTTACTATCTAATTGAGGATCAAACAATCAAATAATTCAATGAGAATGCAAAATCAATCAATAAAAATCAAGAAATACTAAATTGATTATCTTTAATTAAAATAAACAAACAATAGAATTCATCATGCATCCAATACCAAGGAAAAACTACCACATCATCCTATTAATTAAATTATAGAAGATAATATGGAAAAAATCACCCGAATCAAGAAAAGATGGAAGAAAGTGGAGAAATCCACTCTCTTGAATGAAATCTTGATTTTGGTTAAATATTTTTTTTAAAACAGTAATTCACCTTTGTTTGATGATCAAGCGTCGTTCTTCACTTTCAAAAAATGTAGAATATAGAGATTTTTAGGTCTAAGGAGAGTTTTTCACATTTTGGATGGCTCATGATATTATATATAGAGTATTAAAAAATTGCATACCAAAAGTTTCCAAAACAAAATAAGAAAAAAAAGATTCTTGGAATTGAACCATGCGTACGCATGGTTCAAAGTGAGTGTACACATAATACATGAATTTGGCCTCAGGTAAGGCATCTTGTGACCTTGTGTATGCAAGGCATGCATGTTCATGTGTATGCATGGTACAAATTTTTGGGACCAATTTTGCAAATTGGTTCCTGAACTTTCTCACATGTATAATTTAATCCATTTCGACAATTTCTCATCTCGTTGATCCTTGGTATTCTTGAATTGTCGTCTCACAATTTGACACAACTACTGAAATGTTGCACTTTAGTCCTCATGATTTGGATTTCATCATTTTTCCATTCTCTCTTCCAATTCTTCATGCAATCACCGAGTTTTACCTATTAAACACAACATAATACAAATTAGGCCATATTTTGTCAAAAGAACATTAAAATGCTATAATTTAAAGCTCCGAATAAGGATAAAAAATACACTTATTAGAGGCAACTCATTTTTTACCCTTTTATTTGTTATGCTTTATATATTTGCATTGCATGTAGTTTGACAGGTTACAATAATTTAGGTATATTTTTATTTAATTAAAAGGGTCATCATGTCTACATTAAGCCTAGATAAAGAAAAAAAATTATTCGAGAAAAGAACAGTAAAACCAACATGTAGCACGATTTTCAAAACTTTAGGAGTGTAAAAATATTGGTTATCATACACAACACATTGCAAATTTTAAACTGGTTCTTGACTCTTATACTTGTACTTTCTTCGATTTTTCAAAGGTACCGAGATATCAATTCGAATGAAGCTTAACAAGTTAAAAAATGGAATGATCTGATCCAACAATCTACCTCAGCCATCGATCGAAAATTTGGGAAATACTTTCTTCCTTTCTTCCATGTCCCTTTATGTGCTAAATTATACTTTAAAACATTGAGGACAATGTCAGGGTAGGAAAATGTTTGGGTTCCTAGTTTTATTATCTTATGTATGATTGTGCGATTTTATTGCTTTATTATATATGAGAAAAAATTATATTTTCCTTTTAGTTTCTTGATTGAATAGGTTAGGTAGTATTGCCGACAATGATGAATATATATTTGGAATTATGTATTAATTTATGAACTATGAATATGTTACATACTTGATTAATTGATTCTTATCCATGTAAAACTTGATATTATTTGCGTACGTGAATTAAGTTTAGTATTATGAAGTAATGAGTTGATTCATATGCTTGATAGGTTGAAAAAAGACTTAGATGCTAAGCCCAAAGATTACTACCTACATTATACATTTTTAAACCAAATTCAGCATAATTTGAGGGTGATTGAACTATTGTAGAAAGATATTGATATGAATTAGAATTCCATGTGTAAATTCTTGTAAGGATTTTTTAAGGCCAATAACATAAAAATTGGGTAAAAGTCCTAACTTAGGGGTCAGTTTTTAAGAATAGGTATTTAATGAGGAGCATTGCACTAGTCATAGCTAAAAAATAAAAATAAAAAAGGCTGCCTCATTGTGAGTTTTTTCTTCATAATCTTTATGACTCGAGTGATTAAGAATATAAGGGTATCTAAAATTTGGTTACCTATAGTCATCATATTTGAGCTTCATCAGCTAAAAACTTAGTACAAGAGTTATTTAGAAAGCTTAATGGAGAGAAGTCCACACATAATATATATAAAAAAAAAAAAAACAAAAATTAACATACTGTACGTCTTGGTTATGACCCAAACATTTATTTGAGATAATTAGATCTTTAACAATGTATTACTAGCCTAATTGAGTTTTGGAGGTTGAAGTAATAAAAAATTTGGATAATCCTTATTTGTTGATATATTGACTTACTAAGATCCATCTAAACTAGAGAAAGTGAGGAGTTAGTGTAAAAATTTAACCTTATATCACACCTTGAGAGAAGAGTAAAAAAAAATAAAAAATGAATTAGATTGTGGGTATGTAAATCTTAAGAGTGAAGAGATAATAAGTTTGATCATCGAAGGTCGGGAATTGAAATAACTTGTGAATTTATAATGTTATATTTGATCTTCACACACAAACATCATTTTGGATTGGAAAAGTTGATATTGGTTTAGATATTGTGGCATTCAAGCTGTTTATGAATTTAATATAATGATTCCAATACTGAGACAAAACGTCAAGTTACCAAACAAAATTTTGTTGAATGTTTTTTTATTTAATTAGGATATGATTTTATTTGAGGACAAACAAATATTTAAATTTGGGATACTTGATAAGTATATTTATACACTTATTCATACCTAAAAATATAGATATTTAATAGTTCTATTGATTAATTATAGCCTAATTTACTGTATATTTCATTTACTATGGGAGAATTGATGATTGAATATGGAATTGGAAGAAATGAACAAAAAGGGCAAAAATGATGATTTCCAAAGCTCGGTGACTAAATTATAACTTTTCAATAGTTGATTCGGACAAAAATACGATGATTGAAGATTTTTCAGGTTCAATTGGATGCCACTGTAAGTTAAAGGAAGAAAATTGCATGAGAAAAAGACGCAAAGGAATCAAGAATCAAAGTTTAGGAACTAAAACGCACCATTCAAAAGGGTGAATGACACACATTCCGTGAAATACACGCGGCGCGCCCGAACCCTTCCTGGAACCCGAGAGCAAAAGACTAAAGTGGCCTACGCGGGTGTGATATGGCAAATTTGGGACCTCTTTTCAGCTTTCCTATGTTGCTTAAAATACCTTTTGGAAACTAATTTTTACACGATTTTGACTTATTTTCAATTGAGATAAATAGAGAATGTTGGCACAGCATTGAAGGCACCTCTCATACACCATTATTCATCAATTACACCAATTAAATAGAGGCAAATACATTGTTCTTGTGAGATAATAAGGGCAAATTCAAGATTTCATCAAATTGAAGATTCAACCTTGATCCTTGGGAAAAGAAGAGAGTGAAACATTGGAGATTCATCAAGATACAATTGAAGAAAATCTAGAGATCGTGATCATTCTTCAACTTCTCAATTTATCCATAATTTGGGTGATATTTTTTCAATTAATTATGAATTCTTGCAATTTTGTAATGCTAAGTTAGGGTTCAATTACTAAGACTTGGATAGTCCTTTATTACAAAGTTCTTAATATAAATCCAATAATTTGATATGTCTATTGTTGGAAGATTGTTATAAAATTTAATGTTTTTCAATGAATTGACCACTAATTGAAATGTTGCGTAAGTTTTATTGTTCTCGAGAAAGAAAATATGATCGATAGCACATTATAACAATCATTGTAAAATCTAATAGGGGATAGAGATGCCTCTATACTTTGCATGCTTTCTGTGGATGTTGTAACATTTTTAATGAATACTTTCATGTTCATATCTTTTATAGAGATATAAGAATGTCACATGAGATAATAGATATAACTGATATCGAGAGATACTTTTAATTAATTTAGGAACATTAATTAACAAAGAATATACACATATTGTCATGTTATTGAATTGCATCGTAACGGATTAATAAGAGGGATTCGATGTCTTAGTAATATCTCATATTAATTTACAAAAACTCCATAATTGCTCATTAGAATTGTTAGTTTAATTAGTATAAATCATTCGAATACACTTGACTATTCGATTAGAGTTACAATTGATTTACACTAAATTAAGTACATAGTCCTCATAAAATGATATCCTACTTTTCAATTTATTATTTGTCCATGATACCGTGCACTTGCGGGAAATCAAACTATCTCCTACACCGATTGATGCATTACAAATAGAAGGGGGTGATAGCAGAGACGACTTCAGGACCAAACTACAAGTCGGACTAAAAAAAATACACTAGAAAAATGGGCCGGGGACTAAATCCGTCTCTGGGTGATAGTAAAATTTAGGAAAACCCTTAGGCTAACTTGAGGGCTTCAGTGCAACAGGCAAATACAAGCAGGAAACAAAATTGTTCCCACTCGTGATCCATCAAACAACACGAGAGAGAGAGGCCTCGAAAACCTGAAAAGAAATTGCGGGACTAATTCAAATATGATAAAACTAAAAAGACTCCAAGTGAATTCTGAAATACATTGCTTGTGATAGCTATATTAATAAACAACTGTAATATATCAAGCCATGCTTAGTCCACCGGGAACAGATTAGTGACATTTTAATTTAATCTTCACTTATGTCACGGCGCCATTAAATTTTGTTATCAGTTATACCAACCCCTCTGAAATAGACGACTGAAAGAGCTCCTCATTATTTTATTTTTACATTGAATATATATCCAGTCCATACGATCATTCCTAGAAGTTTTCAAGTTAAGAATTAGCACAGATATTGAAAAGAGATTTTGCAAAGAAAAATGAGTCGAAATAATAATTTTTCGGAGAATATGTAGTTAAAATGTTACAATAATTTCATTCAAGATTTATATTCTTTTTCAGCTATCTAAGCCCATGTTTGATAACCGTTATTTTCAAACCCTTTTTTCTACGTACTAATTTTCAATCACGCATTCTCACAACAAACTATTCTACATGTAAACCTAGAACTTTTCCCTGCTTTTTAACCACACATTTTTCTAAAAATCACCATTCAAATATTATTCTAGTTTTGTGAAATGAGCGTAATTATATCAGCATTACAGTGTCTGCTTACGTAAGAATGATGAACCTGTGAAATAGTCAATTGTTAAGATCTTTGTTGATTTAGTCAAATAACTTGTTTGCGAAGTAAGCAATTGTTAAGATCTTTGTTGATTTAGTCAAATAACTTGTTTGCGAAGTAAGCAGTTCTTGGTCTATATTATTATTTATTAACCCCCAGAAACAGTGAACTCATCTTAATTGGAGATTATATAAATCCACCTATTAGTTATATTCCTTCATCATATCCATCCTACTTGAAGGTATTTACTGTATAGTAAAAGATGGATAGCAAGAAACTGTTCGACGCTGCACGTGCTGGAAACCTTGAGGTTCTTGTAAAATTTCTTGACGAAAACCCATCAATTCTTGATGATTTAAGACTAATATCCCCCTCAGAATCTCTTCTACATGTTGCAACCAAAGCCAGGCGGCTTAATTTTGTGCATGAAGTTCTGAAACTCGATCCTGAAATTGCTGGAGAGTTGAACAACGATGGTTTTAGGCCTCTGGACATTGCTGTAATCATGGGGGACTTGTCTATAGTGAAGGAACTTTTATGGGCTAACGGCGAATTATGTCGCCTCCAAGGCAAATACCAAAGAACGGCTCTTCATTATGCGTCAATGAAGGGGAGAGTTGATATCATCGAAAAATTGCTGTCCACGTGTCCAGATTCTATTCAAGATATCACATATCATAGGGAGACTTCCCTTCACCTTTCTGTGAAGAATTACCAGTTTGATGCGTTCAGAATTTTGATCAAGTGGCTGGAGAGGCTCGGCATGCAACCAGATGTAAATTTGGCAGATTGTGATGAGAACACTGTACTGCACATTGCAGTTCTTACAAGACAACATGCGGTATGTTCAGCTCTGTCAAGATTTTCTTAATAATTAATTTCCCCCTCCTGTTTTTTTGTTTTTAGCCTCGAATCATGTCCATCAATATATTTTATGGGGAAACATGCAGAATTTGTTTATTTTTATGTTTTCCTTGATAGAAAATAGATTATAGATTCAATCAATATGCTCTAATCAAATCATTTTCTCATATAAACCCTAAATTCATACTCCATATTGAAATCCGAGAAAACAATAAAATACAACATACCTATATCTATAATTATCTAATTATTTGCCTAAAAGGTTGTAATCTTCCAATTAATTGGTGGTTTTCTCTTCAATTTCACTCTCTGGTGATGGGAATGTAGAGAATCTCAAGAACACCATCAAATTGGGGATCATGACCTCATATAATAATAAGATAATTAATAGTTACTATCTTTCATTTGTTTCAAATCGGCCCCTCATTAATTTAAAACAAGCTTCTGATCTCTACACTATATTTTCATAAAACATAATTCACATTAGTCAAAATTAACTTTAATGAATCACTTTAATTGACCATTTTTTAAACAATAGCAACACACATTTTAATATATTACATGTGTGGCCCTATATATGTTGAAATTTTTCAACAATCTCCTACTAGGCCATATATGTAATCTTATGAGCTCAAAATTTTGCTATCATTATTGTGGGTATTTCAAACAATCTCGTCCATCAGTCATATTGATATAGTATCAAAGCAATTTTCGTCACATTTAGCGTGACTAAATTCATTAATGGTCACATACACTCATACAACCAAATGACATAGATCAATCATGGGAGTGTAGCATGAAAATTACATGTTATGTGATCCAAACATGTCTATTTCCAACTAGTCCAACCTTATTTCTTAAGTGATATCAATCATAAACTATAATCAGAATGAAACTGAACTGAATACTTTATTTCATAAATTAACCGAATATCCATAGACAAAATATTTGTCTAAAAAAAACAACATTCAAATACAAACTCCCATTAAACTGGTATATCACCAAATTATGCTCATTAAAGACCTTAGGTGGTAGTCATTTAGTAAATGGATCCATGAGTATAGAGTTTGTCCTTATATGTTTTATAGAAATATAACTACTCTGAATTCTTTTCTTAACAACTAGAAACTTAATGTCGTTAGACTTTGACATCGTCATATTCTCGTTGAAATACAAAATTGCTATTATTACAGAATAACTTAAATGGTCTTTCAATTTTATCCAAAATATGCAGCCTAGTGACAATATTTACAGCCATATTCCATAATCATAATCAAAATATCCAACGATCTACAATTCGTCTTATTCCTGAATATGATCATATAATCCTTAATTCTCTATAGATACAGAATAACCTCATGCTGATGGTTGCTTTCCAAATTTTCATCCCAAAGTTAGTTAAATATCTGCATAGCATTTCAACAATGAATACTATATCCAAATGTGTGCAAACTTGAGTATACATTAAATTCTCAATTGCTAAAATATAGAGAATTTCATATATTTCTTTTTCTTTAAATTTATCCGTGTGGCATTAATTGAGACCAAACTTGTCTCCCTTAGTAATAGGGGTATCACCTGAATTACATATCTACATTTCAAACCTTTTAAAAACCTTATCAATATAACTTTTTTGTAATAACCCAAAAAATACACTACGAATGATTCTTGTGTATCTATATTCTTAATACAAAAGATGTATCACCAAGATATTTCATTTCAAAATTTCATGACATAAATTTCTTGGTTTCGCTCAATAAGTTTATATCATTGCAGACAAATAATATGTCATTGACATACAATACCAAAAAATGTGTTTACTCCCACTAAACTTGTGATATACACAATCATCAACTGAATTCATCTCAAAACCAAATGAGATAATTATTTAATAAAATTTATGAAACCATTTTGTGAAACCAGTTTAAGCTATAGATGAATTTCTTTAATTTGTAAACCATCTGACGTAACTTAAGATCAAAATGTGTCACAAATGCCATAATTGTCCTTAAATAGTCTTTCATAGATACTAGAGAAAATATATCTTTAATGACAATGTCTTCCTTTTGAGTAAAGTCATTTGCCACAAGACGAGCATCATAACTCTCCACATAACCTTTCAAATCTCTCTTGGTTTTAAATATCAAATTAAAACCAATGAGTTTCGCACATTCAATATGATGAGTTCCTAAACGTCATTGTTACTTATGAACTTTATTTCTTTATGCAGACATCAGTCCACTCTTTAGAATTATTTTATATGGCTTGATGAAAGTTGATTGATCAGTTCTTCTCTAATCAATCCATGCCTGTATTTATATCCTTACTTTATTGGAGAAAGACTATAAAGTCATCCAAAATTGTCTTTCTCCCTTTTATAGTGGATTTCATTAATGACATTTGTTCTTGAGGTTGTTGAGTTTGTTTTATTAAGGATTTTGTAATGTAGTCTTGATCCGAAATTGCTTCTTGAACATGATCTGGAGCAAGAATTTGTCCCTGAACCTGATCATTGTCAATTGCAACAGAATGAATATATGATTTTGTAATGTAGTTTTAACTGAAATTGCTTATTGAACAAAATCTAGAGCAAGAATTTGTCCCAAAACCTATCATTGTCAATTGCAACATAATGAATATATACATACTCTTCATTCAAGAGAAAATCATTAACATTATAACTTTATCTCTCCATCCCACCCCCACAAACTCTACATCATCAAGGAATTAAACATTTCCCGTTTTGAAAATTGACCCAATAGTGGGATCTTTAAAAAACTTGTAACCCCTTAAAAATTATTTTACTTAGAAATGTGTTGAGAATTTAAGATGCGGTCTTTAGTACTTCTACTAAGAAAGATCCCGATGTGTTGTAGAATGATTCCACATTCCTCTCGAAATTTAGCAAAGGCCCTGGACATTATTCCCCTGATCCATTATATCTATCATAGTATTCACCACTATGTTAAGATCTGACTTGTTAAATTCTTTTACTAAGTTAATTTTCAATCTCAGTCTTGTATGCCTTGAACATGTCCAGTATTTGGGATTCCTCATAGATGAGATATAGGTAGCCATAGTGAGAAAATTTCGTCTATGAACGTAATAAATGACTGTTGACCATTCCAAGAAGTCAAAGGGAATGATCCATAGATATCCGTAGGAATTAGTTTCAAGACGTCCGAAATCCTATGACACCTAATCTCCGTATATTTGTTTGTTTTTCCTCAATGTAATTGACATAAACACTCAAGTTTGCAAAAAATAAGGGATTCAAAAATTCCTTCTGACACAAGATTTCTCATTCTCTTTTGAGAGAAGTGGCCTAATTGCTTGTACTATAACAAAGTAGAATTCTCATTTGTTAGTTTATGTTTAATACCACGTGGATTCACAAACAAAATTTCTTTATAAGAGGTAACCGTATTTAACATATATAGGTTATCGTTACTGGATAAAGAACTGGTGCCCACAATATTTGAGGTAAGAAAAAGATCAAACTGACTATTTCAAATTGAACAAGAGTAACCAAAATTTGTCCAATGTAGAAATAGAAACCAAATTGCTGCTTTCAAATCCAAATAATAACCAGTTTTTAATGAAAACCTAAAGTCCCTATAGCCTCAACCTTAACTGATTTCCTATCGTCCCACATACATGAATCTTTCAGTATCAATTGGTTTTGGTAGCTTAGACAACCCCGCATAGACACACTTATTTGAGTAGTGGTACTGAAATATATTTACCAAGTGTGTCTATGTATTGACATTAAATTTACATCAAAACAAACCAAAGTGAGAAGTGTACTTTTCTTTACATGTCAAGCGTTGTATTTAGTACAGTCTCTCTTTATATATCCCAGATTTTCACAAATGTTACAGCTAAATTTATCATTTTCAGGCTTTTGCTATTTATTTTAAACCGAATTGGATGCAGCTTTGTTATTCTTTATTACTGTTAGTTTTATTTTGCTTTAGCATTTCTTCTTCTTGCACACAATATGGAAATGAGCTTATCAAGAATCCACTTTCCCCTTTTGATAGTTGTAACTACCCTTAATTAACCGAATTGTGTAGGAAGCAAGATCAATACTATATGTAAGAGCAAGTCATCAGACAGCTCGAGCTTTGGTCCCTTGAGTTTAGAAGTAATATAAGACATCTCCATGATGTACTCCCTTATGTTCATCTTGCCTTTACATTTTATAGAAATCAAGCTTTGTAAAAGCGTGCTTATTTCAGCCATTCGTTTTTCGTAAAACATTTCTCAATTTTGGACAAGAAAATCATTGGCATTAGTTACTTCTTCAGATATTGCACCTCCAAAGGCTTCCAGAATGCGATTTGAGCGATCCCACTTCTCAAAAATCTCCTTTTCATTAGATGAACTTTTTTCCGTAAGAGATCTGGAGAGCAAGATCTAGATCCTTGCAGGCAAGAACAATTAATATGCTCTCTTTCTAATCCTTGAAGTTTGTTCTATTTAGTCCGGGAATAGAGTTGATGTTGACAGATATTGTAGAAGTGGATGGATTAATTGAATAGAGAACTTATTCCCAATTAGCATGTTCACATTGGAAACCGTATAGCGCATCATTAATATCAAGTGTTTGGACAATATTATTAATTGTAAGTTGTACTCTTGGGATAGTGATCAAACATTGACAATAACTTCTGTCAAATAATAAACTCATCTTTGGATTGATTTATTATTCACATAGAAACCTTATAGTCGTCACACGTTTACCAGCACAAGTGTGCATACAATTTAGCCAAACATTAACCTTCCTTTGGGTCGGTTAATATCTGTATGAACAAGCATACACATGAATTCCTTCTAATATTCTAAGTTAATTAATTTCTACAAGAAATGTTGCTCTGGCAACATATTGTTTCAATCAATTCACTTTCGAATATTATATTCTCAAATGAGTCATTTATACCAAAATTTAATAAGCAGAATACTTAATTTTATTTATCTTGAAACTTTAAGGGCCTGAGGGTTAATAACTTAATACTTTAGGGGTCAAAATTAATTAATTCAAAACTATGGGGGTTAATAATTAATTATTAGAAACTTTAGAGACCCACAAATTAATTATTCAAAACTTTATGGGTCAAATAGAGCAAAATCAGAAACTTTGAGGGCTTTAATTGTAAAATTCAGGATTTTAATGGCCCAAAATTAATTAATTTTCAATATTTAGGGACTGGATTCTTAAATCCAGAACTTTAAAAGGCTCAATAAAATGAATTTTAACTTTAGGGACTGAATAACCAAAACTTTAAATTTCAGGGGTTGAGTTATTAAAATACATATTCTTAAGGCCAACTTTAATGAACTTTAAACTTTAGGGGTTGAAACCTCCAAAAAATTCACCCTATTTTTTTTTATTTCTATTGAAGAAGTCAGGGGCGGGCTCACCGGTGCCGCTCCCCAAATCAGCATCAGCGCTCGTCGCTGCACTCGCCTTAACAGCGGACACCGCTGTAGAAAGATGCAGTAGCAGCCGGTGCTGCTGCTGCTTTATGTAACTAGCGGCGGCGTCGATTTCAGCTGTCGGCGCCGCCTCAAAGCCTTTATTTTTAGAAAAAGAAACTTGAAATCTTTTAATTTCAATAGATCTATAAATTCATTCTATCTAAAATCCAAGTTTATGAAATAAAATTCTTAATAATATGAAAAAATCATATAATAATTTTCCAGATTCCACAAAATAACATGTAGATTAAATAACCCAAAAATTCGGAATTTTAAACTTCAATTTCTCAAGAATTTCAACTATGGAGAGACTCTAATATCACTTGATAGAAAATAGAAAAAGGATTATAGATTCAACTCATATGCTTTAATCAAATCATTTTCTCATATAAATCATAAATTCATATTCCATGTTGAAATTCAAGAAAACAATAAAATACAACGTACCTATATCCATAATTATCTGATTGTTTGCCTGAAGGGTTGTGATCTTCCAATCGATTGGTGACCCTCTCTTCAATTTCACTCTCTGATGATGGGGATACCGAGAATCTCAAGAACACCATCAAACTGGGGACCATGACCCCGTATAATAATAAGATAATGAATAGTCATTATCTTTCATTTGTTTCAAATTGACCACTCATCAATTTAAAATAAATTTTCGGTCTCTACACTATATTTCCATGAAATCTAATACTCATTAGTCAAAATTAACTTTAATAAATTACTTTAATTGACTAATTTTTAAACAATAGCAATACACATTTTAATATATTACATGTGTGACCCCATATATGTTGGAATTTTCCAACATTCCTCCCTAAGCGATGTCCAGCAACAACTGAATCCTTGTGATCAGCTGTCATAGTTGAGTTTTGAATCCAAAATTCCATTCTTCCATTTAGCTGTGGATTCTTTCATGTTGCAGACCATAGATCTACTCCTTAACAGAAGCAGCATTAGAGAAACAATAAAAGTGAATGCGACAAATGACAAGGGTTTGACAGCACTGGATATTTTGGACAATGTTATTGAAGATTCCCATGATGTCCGGATTAGAGAAATTCTACAAGCAGCCGGGGCAATTAAGGGACGAGATGCTTTCACTATCACAACAGAAAAATCACCAGAATCGAAATCAATCAGGAAGCAGCTGGATTCTCCATCTGAACCTTCAAAGAATTGGTTCAAATATTTCAAATTTCAAATTCAAAGAGATTCACCCAGCGATACACGTAATGCGCTATTAGTCGTGGCTGCACTGATTGCCGCAGTTTCCTTTCAAGCCGGTGTGAATCCTCCGGCAGGCATTTTTGATAACAATGGTCCTCCAAATCAAACTGGTGATTTGAGACCTCAGATTGGACCAGCGGAGGCATCTGGATTAGCTGCAGCTGCAGCAATTTTCGGGTCTCATGCTACTGCATTTATGTTCGTGTTCACCAACTCTTTAGGTCTCACTGCTTCACTGTGCATCATAATTTATCTCACAGGAGGATTTCCATTTCAAAGGGAACTTCACATATCCCTATATTCGATGATGTTCACTTATGGTTTTGCAATCAGTTCTACACTCAGAGGAACAAAAGCGAAAAACAAAGCAATAGCTTATCTTCTTTTAACACTTGCCTTCACTTTGCCATTTGCACAGCGCTGGCTGCCCAGGTGGGGGAAAAAAGCTTGGAAGAATTGGAGACGACAGAGGGACATCAAATCTTAAAGTAGACATATTAAAGTGGATTTTTCCATGTAATAAAACTTATCAATCGCAATGATCAACTATTTTCATTCACGGACTTGTGGTTAATATCCTTCATAACCGAAAATGATGATGAGTGCAAGGAGTAAAAGAGCAACTAAGAGAAGAAAAGAGAAAGAGGAGAAAATGAGGGAGATTGTAGATTATTTCAATAATCAAGAGTCTTATTACAATCAAAAAGCCTTATTTTTTAGGTTATAAATTACATCGAAAAGAAAAATACAACTAATAAGAAAAACTAGAATTTCCTTTTAAAAAAGGGAGACCAATTCAACCATCTTACCAAAATCAATAAAACAAAATAACGGAAAAATCTATTTTTAATTGATTTGATTTCATATACGCCTAGAATATACTTTTCATTTTGCATCATCCCTCCTCGATTGAAAAGAACTAGACTGCGACAAGGTATAATCCAGATAGGCGTCCAAAAGCTTAGCATCCTCTAGATGGAACTCATCTTCAGTAATCCAAGCAGCATCACTAGGTGGACGACCCTTCCATTGCACTAGAAACCTACAAAAACTTCCATCTTGAGAAGTAACAATTGTTGACCTAAGGTTAACTTTATCCTTGATGCTTTGATCATAACAAACAAGTTAATTTTATTTCTAACAATTGAATTCAAGTTTTCAAAATTATTGTTGCAAAGTTGATTGATTGAGGACAAAAAGTTCTCTATGAAAAGATTCACAATTAGACGTATGATAAAATTTGAGATAGAAATTAAGCATTCAAGATGAAACATTCGAGACAGAGAGCTTCAAAAAGTCAAACGCCGAAGTAAGATCTTAGGGTGTGTTTGATGGATATTATTGAGGTAATAATGTATTTTAAATAATGATGTGATAAGAAATATGTGATTAAAAAGTAAAGAAAAATTATTGATATAATGAAAAATATTATTTTATTGAAGAATATATTGTTGAAAATGAGTTTAGAAAGAATATATTTTGTAAAATTGTGTGTCAAATATAGGCTTAAACTAGACATTTCTATGCATTTGTAAAGGTATAAATGCTTCAGTTCTTAACATTAAACAATGAAAGCTCAAAAACAATTTTTATGCGCTAAAAATTATTTTGATCATCACTTGCAAAAATTATAAAAGCAAAACTGATTTTCAAAATTATAACTGAACATAGATCATATTTTGAAAAACAGCACTACATTATTCAAAAACATTTACATTGGTCCAAGCAAAGTCAAAATGGACTAAACTTATGAAAAGCAAAACATTTACATCGACATTCACTTTTTGCATTCATTGAAAGACTTTTGAGAGTATTAAAGTGAGATATTTTTTAGCAAAATTATATTGATCTTACATCTTATTTATCCTCAAATCATTTATTATGAAAATATTTTTGATTGATTGAACCAAATTCTTCATTCATCTTTATCATCAAAGTTTTCTCATCTAACACTTAAACTTCCATTTATTTCTATTCATTGAAGTGTTAGCATCTTCCACTCTTAGTACTTAATTTGTTTATATCATTTATTAAGAGAGAAGTTTCAAGTTATAAAAGCGTCCCTCTTCAAAGTTGTAGGTCATATTGAGGTCCCAAGAAAGCTCAATATGTTGGGTTGTATTGATGTACTAGAAAATTTAATATTGTATAAGGATTGGTACTCCTTTTTTTTTAAGTCATCGAAAACGTTGTAAGGGTTTGGATTGCTCCATAAGTCAATTAAAATTAGTGAAAAGACCTTAATTGTGACGAAGAGCTTGGTAACGGATGACGTATATCATTGTTTTGGATCGAACCTCCACAGCTATATTATTTGCACAATATCTTCCATTTCTAATTATCGCTCTTTGTATTTTTGTATATTACTTGATTGATTTATTTATTCATAAACTATTAAAATTTCCCGAAAAAATTTTAAAAATCAATACACCCCATTTAATTAGTTATTCTTGAGCTTTCAATCGGTATCACGGTAAGGTGCTCATTTCTTTTAAAAATGAAGAAAGGATTTCACAATCTTGAGTAACCACAATCTTCAAAATATTGAGGGGCATTCTACAAATCGTCCACCTTTTTTTGATAGCACACATTATAATTATTGGAAAGTTAGTGTGATAATTTATATTCAATTAAGATTTGATCAAGCACACATTCATGCACAACTTCACATAATTTTGTTTACTCCCACATCAAAGGAGTCTTTTCAAGCATAATGCAATCAAAGCATAAGCCACAAAAAAGGAACACATTTAATGGAAAAACAAAAATCAGCATTCAAAAACACCCTTATCCACAAAAACATTAACACCCTTGTTCACAAGGGTCATCTGTATCCATCACAAAAACTCCCATACAATTTACATTAATTATCCACATTCATGTTCTAAGGTTCAGTCCGCCAAAAATGTTCATTTCCTTCATTAATTGTTTATGCCCGTATGTTGTTGCTAGTCCAAATCTAAGCTCACATGTGCTCATTTTCTCTAGCAACCATGGGGGTAGGCATGAACCGCATGGGATGTTCTTCAACTGAGTTATGGTTCTAAGCTCACTTGTTCGTTAACTGCTACGTTGATGTTCGATTCAACTGGTTCTAATTTTGCTTCGAACTATTCATGTTCAAAAGAAACTAGGAAAGCAATGCACAAATAAGAATGATTTATATTTCAAGGCATTTACTGAACACAAATCGAGAAAAAAATGTACACAATACATGCTTCAAGGCTTTACATTATTCCCAGTTGCTTTTTCTGGATACCTAAATATTTATAAAGCACAAACGATTAATAGAAGCTCTTTTTTCAATACATAACTTAAATCAAATAGTGAAGTAAAATTACAAGGCAACTTACTTTAAAGGACATGCAATAACTGTGTAAGAAACAGAAACAATAAAACTACACTTCTAGCATCAATCATTTTTGTCATAGCTTTCACCAAACGCTTATGTTTTATAAGTAAAGGCTGACTGAAATCCAGCATAAATGCACTGGAACGATGATCTAGATCCATCATCTAAATTAGATTCCATAACTTTATGCAAATTTGAAGATATTATCCACACCTCCCAGTGCCTTTCAGCATGTAAGGATTTGGTACGCAAAATCATATCTTATAACAAGGCATGAGTTGATGATTAATCAATTTCTATACCAAATATCTTACAAGTAACAAGAATATTCCATAGGAATTTTTCATCATTGCATATATATAGTCTATAATTCTCATAATATATTTTGCTGAAATCTCTCTGAAATTGAATGAAAATCAATTTCATACAAACAATTTGGATTTCTAATTTGATCGCTCTGTTTCTCTAATTGGTATCATAAATTGCCATCCCTATCTAGATGGGGATTGCAATCTTTAGAATAAAAAATCATTCTTCTCAATCAAAACCGTCAACATATCATAATCAAACACATCATTATACAATCACTTATAAGCGACTTACCCGATGAATCCATAGCCTGCGATTGCTTCAACAATATGAGGTATGATGGAGGGATGGACGATTAGGGATTGGAAATCATCTGTTGTGGGGATTTTCAAAATTGGAAGAGAATCAATTTGTGCAAATCAAATTCTAGGGTTTGTTCCAGGAAGAGATTTGGGGATTTCCTCGTCCGCGTTTGAGTGTGCATTTCCAATTGACGAAATTGGGTTTTTGCAACAACGATTCTTCACGTGGCAAGAAGATAACACCATCTATTGACACAAAGGACGCTGTCATGCCACATTAGATGCCATTCAAACGATCGTTTGTGGAGTGATAGATGGAAGGAATTTCTAGTTAGTTCAATGGCTAATCAAAAGCATATCAAAGTATAGTGATCATAACGTGATAGTATGCAAAGTTCAGTGTGTAATGAAACTTTTTACTCGTATTATGAGAGTGGCTATTTGATCCAATTTTCACATCTTTTTTTTTTATCAATCTACTATTTTAAAATACATTTTTAGCAGGAAAAAAAACCACATAGTTTCCGAATTTAATTCCCAAAAATGCATTTGCTAAAAATAGAAAATGATAGGGTTAATTTCACAAATAGTCACTGAAGTTACGTCAACGATCACTGAAATTTAAAACTTGCACTAACGATCACTGAAGTATCATTCAGTTACAATAATGATCACTGAATGATCTTTTTCATTTTAATTGGAACTTAATAGACCAAAATAGTTAAAACTTGAACCTTGAGGACCTAAATCACATATTTGACAAATTTATATTTATTTTCTTAGCCTCGGATTGTATCTAAATTTATTAATGGTATTCAATTAAAAAATTTAACTATTCATTTCAAATTTATTTTTTATTATCCACACGTTTTGGGAGACCTATTATATTCCTCTTATTGTTCTCTTCATAAACCATTTATGAATTTGCAAAACAATGGCTTAAACTAAAATTGGAAAAATATAAAATATATTCTAATAAATTAATAATGTGTTGAAAAATACAACAAAAACTTCCTTTGAATTTTATTTTAACATTACTAAATGGACAAATAGAAATTATAAGTTGTTATCATGAGTTACAGTCAATGAACTAAAAAGAATAAGTAAAATGATATTTAATATTATGTATTATTTTGTAGCTTAAATGAATTTATTATTTATTTTAAGTTGAAGTTATAGTTTTATACTATTATGTTAATATATTTTCAAGAATTCACATATAATTTTATTGGTTTTTTTTTTCTTTTTCTCTCCGTCCCTCTCTCTTTTTACAAAAAAATAAGAAATAAAAAATCACCTTGGGTTAATTTCACAAAAAGAAATGGTTTTTAGGGGGTTTTATTGTCAAATTTACGATTTAGGTTCTCAAGGTTCAAGCTTCAACTATTTTGGACAATTAAGTTCAAATTACACCCAAACAATAACGTGGTGGTTGTAGTGCAACTTTGGGGTGTTGTATCCACAGGTAGATGAAAAAATATTTAAATGATAAAAAAGTGATGAATTGTTCTCTTAAATGTGTAGTAAGATTCAATGTTTAAAAGTGAAATTAAAATCAATAATTTGAAGCAATGGAGTGTCGGAATTCCCTCAGTTGGATCGGATCATTCACATCAATTATTCAGTTTTATAACTCAATTAAAGGCTTTCATCCCGACACTCTAATCGAAAGATATATCGTGAAAATCAATTTAATTTACAAATGTAGTACTAGAATCTAAACTTATGACCTATTCGCTCAATTTTATTAAAACAAGATCAAAGATCGACCATATACATCAAGCATATGGCAGTAATTAATCCGTCAATAAAGGGAAATTGTTCTCCAAAAAAGTGATGAATTGTTCTATTAAATGTGTAGGAAGATTTAAAGTTGAAAGGTGAAATTAAAATCAATAATTTGAAGCAATGAAGTATCAAAATTCCCTTAGATGGATTGGATCATTCACATCAATTATTCAGTTTTATAACTCAATTAAAGACTTTCATCCGAGCACTCTAATCGGAAGATATATCGTGAAAATCAATTTAATTTATAAATGTAATACTATAATCTAGGCTTATGACCTATTCGCTCAATTTTATTGAAATAAGATCAAAGATCGACTATATAAATCAAACATATGACAGTAATTAATCCACCAATAAAGTGAAATTGAGATTAAAATTCGACAACTGGTTCAATCTAAAACTCAACAAATAGTTTGATTGAACAATAGAAAAAGCATAACTGAATCCATGAAAAATCTTGTAAATATTAAATTGAATTCAATGTAAATTTAAGATAATCTTAAATTGTAGCATTGTTTGACAATGAAAAGATCAAAATAAATGAATAAATGACATGATATCACCAATTCCAACCGAGTTTCTTTGTATCTTCACCAAGATTTTTAGTCCCTCATGTGTTTCTTGAGCAAAAACCAGAGTAGAATCATGTATGGAGGCGTTCTAGGGTGTTCTAGATTGTATTTGGGGTTGAAAAGTCATACAAGATATGTTACCAAAAGAGTTTGAGTCGTAGAGGAAAGTGCAGATTTGGGCTTCGAAGTGTACCTTGCGATCGCAAGGAACAATTGAAATGAAACCTGGAGTTTGCTGAACATCTCTGTGCTACCGCACAGCAAAAACACAATACGATCGCATGTTTTTTATGAAATTCAGTCGGACGGCTTTCAATATTTTGGCAATAACTTTCTCTTTCGATATCCGATTGAGGTGATTCAAGTTGCGTTGGAAAGCTAACGCAAAGGCTACAACTTTTCTTCAGATGTCAACTTCCAATTTGATCATCTAACATGTCAAAACTGGTCTCAAGATGAGGCTGAAAATCGGTGCACAACTTTTCAGCTTGAAAGTTGATATGCGATAATGTTTTGGCTATGTTTCATCCATTTGGCTCATTCCTTCATCCAATTGACCTCTAACACTCTCGAATCTTCATCACAAGGTTGGAAACAAGTTTATATCATTTGCACTTTAGTCCCTGAACTTTCACTTTCCTCCATTTTTGTCCTCTTTTACTTGTTTCTCCTTATTTCCACCGTATTCGTCCATTCGCAACCTAAACCAAAATATAAATGTACTTAGAACATTTAGGTGCTAATAAATCATGAAAATGCAATTATTAGTGGATGAAAAACGTGATAATTGAACTATAATCACCCCTCCAACTTGCTTATTGTTAGTCCCTAGCAATTTAATACAAAATAATATGATCAAAGATTAGTCAATATTGCAAGTTAAATTATCAAGTTCTAATTTAACCACAGTTCATGCTCTCTTCAAACTCAATACCATACGAAATTAACCATGTCACAATTATCAAGACGTCAAAGACTTATGCCAAATGTGTGAGTGTGTGTTGAGTCATAGCCATCTTACCGCTAACCCTAACACATTCAACATCAAGTATATCTCAAGTTAAAGGTTCAGCTCCATAACTCACGGGTTTCAAAGTGTTTAGGTGGGATTTCTCTCTATGAAGTCGAGAAAGATGAACGTTCAAATTTGGAGGCTTAAACAATAGTGCACAAGCAACAAGTAAATATTGATTATGTGATAGGCATACTACCAAATGAGAATTCATCGACTTCTTATCACAGCCTACTTGGGATCAAAATGGTCAATACTAAGGGTTGTAATGAAGTTCATGTTGAATCATATGAGAAGAACGGATATAAAAAATTAAATACTTCAAAGCACATAGTTAGGTATCTTATCAAATATCTCCATATATCACATCTTTCAATCAACACATTCTTCAATATTTCAAGCCCCCAAAATAAAATAAATATATGTTTTTTTCCTTTTTTTTTCTCTTTTTCTCTTTTTTTTTTTTTTTGTGGGCCGCTTTACTTGAGCACATATCAACTTTTGTCGATTTCTTTACTTCAATTCTTCACAAATAAACATCCATACCTACTACACACTTGGAAGCAAAAAAATGAAAAAATATGCGCAAAAATTGTACTCCAATGTGGAGAAGTATGGATAACATAGGTGCATGAAGAAAATGATATATATATGTATATATATATATATATATGGCTCAAAGTGGCTTCTAGGGGTATTGAAAAGAAATGTTGAAGGCTCAAATGTCAGTCCTACATTGACCTTCATCATTTTCCAAGTAATCCACCATCTTACTACAAACCATGTAGTGTTATTCCCAAATGAGTTTCCAATTCACAAGATCAATAAATGTTTAATGTCATATTTTAATATATCGTGGCTCTCAATACTCACCAAGTACCTCACAAGAAAAACTTCAGCAAGAGACCCATCTAACTACATGTGTTAAACCACCATCTTACCGGTAAACAAGGCTTGTGTGCACGAAAATTTAGTAAATGTCATGACATCTAGATTTTCATAACAGAATTAACTCCTAGTGGTACATTTTGTCATTCAAAAGCATAAACATATGGCAAATTAAAGACTCAAACCAATATTTTTTTGAAAATTCACATACAATTCACAATAAAATCCAATAGATCCTCCCCCCAACTAAAATCTTGCATTGTCCTCAATGTATAAACATGAAAGCCAAATGAAGAGATATCACAAAAATGATACATTGAATCAACATAAACTTGAATGATAAGAAGCTTGAAAGTACTCAATGGGCTGATAATGCAAAGAAAACAACAGCAATTAACTAGAATATAAATGCAAAAGTAAACAGCAAAAGAAAGGAACGAACTCCCCTTAGGTTGCCTCCCAAGCAGCGCTTTTGTTTATTGTCGTTGGCTCGACCCAATGTTTCCTCCTTTAGCCCGCATCCAGTCAGCGTGGTTTCAATTTTCTTTGCAGTGCACTAAGCTCCTTGGACATAATCACCGGTGATGTTCCTTCGCCTCCATCAAATACATGCATGAGTGACTAGAAGGAAGCTTAAAATTAGGAATGGGGACCTACAACACAAAAGGTAAAATCTTCTCGTTAAAAACTGGTAATATAAAATAAGAACTATTACCTGACTCTTGATCCTCCCTCTCAAGATGTTTATTGATGGCAACGTCCAATCCATCTGGTTCTAGAATCTCATGTGCTGGTCCAAGAAATATATTATCAGCTACCTCCTGAGTGAGTGCATCAATCATGTGGGTTTGATGACACTCATCATCCCCCTCTAACTGCTTAGTGATATGGAAAATGTTGACTTCTAGAGTCATATTCCCAAATGATAGTTTCATAAGACCATTCCTACAATTAATCAAAACATTAGCAGTAGTAAGGAAAGGTCTACCAAGAATAATAGGAATTTTAGAATCAACGATAACATCAGCTTTTACATCCAAAATCAAGAAATCAACGGGGTATTAAAATTTATCAATTTGAACCAAAACATCATCAACTACTCCCCTAGGTCTAATAGTTGACCTATCAACTAATTGCAGAGCTACAGATGTAGACTTCATCTCACCCAAACCTAACAACAAGTAAATAGTATAAGGCATGAGATTGACACTAGCCCCTAAATCAAGAAGGGTTTGTCCAAACTCATGGTTCCCGATGACACAAGATACGGTAGGACAACCAGGGTCCTTATACTTTGGAGGGATCCTTTGCGCAATCACAGCGCTCGCTTGCTCAGTCAAGAAAGTCGTTTTCTTGACATGATGTTTCCTTTTCACAGTGCACAAATCCTTAAGGACTTTAGCATATGTAGAAACCTGAGAAATCACATGCAAGAGAGGTAGGTTGATTTTTACTTGTTTTAAATGTTCTAAGATCTCACTATGTTGACCAATAGATTTTGAGGTAGACTTAAGAGCTTGTAGGAAAGGTGCTCTCGCTGGATTTTTCACTACCTCCTCATTAGGGTTACTCTCTTCATGCTCGCTATACTCTTTTTCAGTTTCCCTAGGTTTGGGAATTGGTTCTACGACTTTTCCTGATATAGTGGTTATGACATTTACTTCCCTAAAATTGTTTTCATTTGAACCCGAGGTTTGTGCCATGTGTTGCGCATGAGGATTTGGTTGAGTTTGAGTTGGAAATTATCCATGTTCTCTACTGCTAAGGCACTAGTTAGTTTGGAGATATGATTTTTAATTTCCTTGTTTTCCTCAACAATTTTGGTAATCATAGTCTCAAATTTTTGATTTGCTTTTTCATGTGCCTCTATGAATGCATGTAGGGTATCTTCTAAGGAATCCCTAGATGGCGTGGGTTAGTATGAAGGTGTATTAAAAACTCTAGGTGGCTAGGTAGGTTGCTGGTTTTCAGATTTTCAGTTGAAGTTGGGATGATTCCGCCACACCTGATTATAGGTATCAGAAAATGACGCATAAGGCTTGTTATAAGTACCTAAGGCATTGCAGTGTTCCTCATAAACCCCCATCATTCAGCTAAAGCAAAACACTCATGCGCTGGATGATCAATTCCACCACGCACACCACATGGTCCAAAAGATTCAGCACGGGCAATGGTAGGTAAAGGCTTTGAGTTCTTAGTACACATGGTTTCAATTTCTCTAGTTAAGGCTTTTACTTTAACTCTAAGACTATCTTCTTCTTTAAGATGATAAACGTCTGTACTAGAAATATTTCTTACAAGTCATGGCCTATTAGTGTTATCAGTGGCACTGGGGCCAGTCCAAGTGTGAGCTTTTTCAGCTAGGTCATCTAAATACTCTATAGTCTCGTCAAGATCTTTTTGTAAAAATTCACTGTTACACATCATCTCAATAAATTGACGCTCCCTAGATGTTAGTCCTTTATATAAATAACTCACTATTCGCCAGCTTTCATAACCATGATGGGGACAAAGGGCTTGTAACTCCTTGTATCACTCACATGCTTGGTATAAGGTTTCACTATCTTTTTGGGTGAATGAAGAAAATTGTTTTTTCAAAGTACTAGTTTTATGATAGGGAAAATATTTGCTAAAGAAAGCTTGAGTCATTTCACCCCATGTTCCAATCGAATGTGGTCTCAGCGAATACATCCAACTTTTTGCTCTATCTTTAAGCGAAAAAAGGAAAAATTTAAGCTTGAATGTATCTGCTGTTCCATGTTGATTGTGGAAGGTTGCGACCACCTCCTCAAATTCCCTAATATGCACGTATGGATTTTCATTTTCAAATCCATGAAAAGTAGGAAGAAGTTGAATCATTCCCGGTTTAAGGTCCATAGTGGCATATTAGGTGGAAAAATAATGCATGATGGTATGGATGTGCGTGTGGGATAAAGATAATCATGTAAAGTTCTAAAAGGTGCATCATGCTCACTATCAAACATGGTATTATGTGATGAAGTATTAGTTTTAACAGATGTAGAATCAAAAGAAAGGTTAAAAAGATATTCAAACTCTAAATCAGGTCTGTCAGCAAATCTTCCTCATTCTCCTCGATACATGCTCATGAAACACAAGTAAAAATAAGAAAAATATAATAACGAAAATCAAACTAACTAAAAACGAAAGTAAATGAAGGATGTCACCATTTTCAGTTGATTCTTGCGTATTTTGTACCGTCTCCCTGGCAACGATGCCAAAATTTGATTATGCCCAAAGAATAACGTGGTAGTTGTAGTGTAGATTTAAGGTGTCGTATCCACAAAGAGATGGAAAAAATTTTAAAGGATAAAAAAGTGATGAATTGTTCTCTTAAATGTGTAGTAAGATTCAATGTTAAAATGTGAAATTAAAATCAATAATTTGAAGAGTGAAGCGTCGAAATTTCCTCAGTTGGATCGGATCATTCACATCAATTATTCAGTTTTATAACTCAATTAAAGGCTTTATCCCGACACTCTAATCGGAAGATATATCGTGAAAATCAATTTAATTTACAAATATAATACTAGAATCTAGGCTTAATTTACATATTCACTCAATTTTTTTTTGAAAAAAGATCAAAGATCGATCATATACATCAAACATATATAAGTTATTTATTATTCGACATATCATTATAGCTCTTGGATGTCTAAGTCGATCATGTCAAAGTATAAATTTTTTTAGATCAATGAATTTCTGATACGTGATAATATTTAATTCGACCATTTTTATTTATTATAATACATGTCAGATGGGAGTGCATAATTTTTTTCTTTTATCTGCTTCTGGCCAAACAAAAGAAGTTATACAAAGATATTCAACATTATTTTCTTGTATCATCTCAATGTGATATCTATTGTAATGAATATCTTTAAAACTGAGCAAATTTCTTCTGAATTTGTTTAAGTAAAGTGTATCGTCAATATATAATTTGTATTATTTGGTAAAATAATACAAAACCTTTTGGAGCTTTCAACGATATTCGATGCACCTGATATCGTATTAACATTTATTTTCTGCAAATGTTAAAGTCAAAAAATATCTTGTCTTGAAGAATAGTATGTATAGTTGCATTATTAATCAAATAAGTACATTGGCAATACATTCGTGAATCTATAAAAAAACAAATATATTATTTAAAAAAATTGAATTTAAATTTAAAAGAGTAAACATAATTCAGTGTTATGAAATTAACGATGCATAATAAAGTTTCAACTTTTTGCGAAAAATAAGAACATAATTTAACGAATTTCTAAAACAAAAAGAAATACTAGAAAGTAAACTAATCTATATTTTTCATTACACTACCCCCAATCAAATGGTCAATATTCTCATTTGGATCAACAAAAAAATCAGAAACGTCCAAATGAGTCATATCAATTGGACCATCATAATCAGTAAAATTTGTCTCCACTTTTTCCTTGCCCTTTATTGATTTTTGGTAGAAATCCACAAGGTGTTTTGCTGTACGACAGGTACGTGCCTAATGTCCTTTCCTCCACATCTAAAGTAACTTTCTTCATTCTCCTTTTTGGATGTGCTACTTTTGTTTACTTTGTGCTTTTTGAAATTATTACCTTGTTGCTGCTGATTTTGTTGATTATTCCGTTCATGATTTATTCCACGTGCACATTCGCGTCCACATCCAAATCCATGTCTACGTCCACGTCCTTATCTTGATATTGTATTTGCTTCAAGCAATGCAGTATTATTTGCTTCAGGCAATGGTATAGAACCAATTGTACGTAACTCATGATTTTTCATCAGCGGTTCATTATTTTGTTCAGCCACAAGCAGACAAGATATAAGTTTTGAGTACATTTTGAAACCACGCTCATGATATTATTGTCACATGAGCACATTCGAGGCATGAAAGGTGGAAAAAGTTTTCTCTAACAATCTTCATCGGTGATTTTTCTCTACACAATGTCAATTTTGAACAAATTCTCAATAGTTCAGAATTGTACTTACTAATAGTTTTGAAATCTTATAAACGAAGATACATCTACTCATAGCAGGCTTTGAAGATGACTATATTCCTCTGATGATCAAATTTTTCAGTTAATTTTTTCGAAAGAACATATGAATCTTTCTTAGTGAGATATTCGATTTTCAATCTATCATGAAGATGATGACGAAAGAAGATGAATGCTTTTGCACGATCCTGAATGGATTATTTGTTCCCTTTTTTATTGTCTCTCCCAAACCTTTTGAGACAATATGGATATCAGTATCGAGTACTCTTGACAAATAGTTTTTGCCAAATATGTCAAGTGCATCAAGTTTTGAGATGTTTGCTATTTGATTAACTACACAATAAAGCAACAAAAATACAATTAGTTTCAAAAAATATGATTAAACATCAATAATCAATATCAATATGACATAAGTTACGTGTTTTCTTTCAGGGATAAACACTAATTTAAAATAGTTTATTTTTCGAAACATGTGCTACTTTGGGAGCACGTTGTATTTTAATATTACTTCTTCAAGAGCAATATGTCAATATTTTTCTGAAATATTGAGAATTATAATTTATGCTCTTCGGGACAAGTAATATTCTTCGAGAATATTAATTATAATGTTGTACTACTTTAGAAGTAACAACAAACTATTTATAATAACTATATCTACGATTAATATTCTTATGGAATATTAATTATAATGTTATGTTGCTTCGGGAACAACAACAAAATATTCTTTGAGAATATTTATAGATCTTATGAAATTGCAAATCAGATTTATATTATTGTATTCAATAACTCGAATTTAAAATTGTGCTCTACAGTAAAAAGAATCAACGAGTAAAAATTATAATAAATATATTAGGATTTAATTAAAACCATATAATATTAATCCATATAAATATATGCATAATAAAATCACAGACATAATTGGATTGAATATTATCGAGCCCCTGTTTGAGTTACATTATTTTTCTCATTCTCATTCTTCCATTCGTTTTCAACCACATATTCTTCAATAAAATAATATTTTTTATCATATCAATAACTTTTTCTTCATTTTCAACTATATATTAATCATCACATCAACAGTAAAAATGCATTTCTTACTCCCAAAATGTGCACCAAACACGCTCCAAATAAAAAAATAGCTAATTAATATTAGTGAATAATTAGCATGTAATTACAATAAATAATTATGCATAATTACTATACATATACAACAACTAGAATAGAAAGATGAATCTGTAATGATATTACAACAATTATGCAAGATTCAGAATTTGGCAAAAAACGGAAATTTGGTAGCAAATGAAACGCGCAGCAATTGGAAAAACAAAATTCTGGAATTGATGGCATGAACAATCTAGAGTGCCACCAAAAAAATTAATACAAAAGCCCAAAAACAATTAATTTTTCTTGGAGGTTGGAACTCACGCAATTGTTTGAGGTATTCACAAGTAATGGTTGCTGCCCAATTGTGAAAAACACTTTTAACTACTTCACTTTGATTTTGAAATAATCGTGTCGATAACGTGTTATAAAAGAGAGAAATAAGAAAAGAGAATAAAATTCAATATACTTGTATATTTTATTGAGAATCAATACCAGTATTTATATGATCTAAAATAAGAGTTACAATTGGAATGAAATAAACTTTATGCACTAGATAAGACTTATCTTTATATTATGATAATACTAAATAATCATCAATAATTATTTCATTATTTTACAACAAAGATGCCTTTATAGGATCCAAAAATTTTATTAATTTTTCAATAACACATATCACCATTTTTTTTTAATTAAAAATCCCTAAAAATCTAATTTTATCCAAACAAAACTGGAGCTTAGTAATCACTGTCACCGTTTAATTGACTGTGAATTATTCTTTTATTTTATGTATAAGTCTAAACTAAATAGTTGATCGCAACTATTAAACATGCATGTCAATTAAAATATTCTGGGAGTACTAAAATTTTTTTGTCTAAACTTTCAAGATTTCGATTTCGATTTCGAAACGGCTTAATTATGAAACTGGGAAACAATTGTATTTTTTAAGGTAGCATTTATATCTTGGTGCATGTTTTGTATTTATTTATTTGGTATCAGTTCACTTGAGAAAAATTAGGGCGGGATATGATTCTATTTGGTTCATTCGGTTCGATTTTAAAAAGAATTGATATGAACCTGAATTTTAGGGTATTTAGCAAGTGAAATCGTCGAATTCAAATTTATTTAGCAAGTGGAATCGCTAGGATTCTGTTCCCCGATTCCGTACAATAATTAATTTTTTTAATATTTACAACAACACTACATTAATTCAATTAATTATATATTCAATTTTAATTCTTACAAAATAACGTAGTCCAATCCCGTAATATCTTTGCATTTCTCTTTAGAAATTTTTTTTTTATAGATTTGACTATTAAAATCATAGGAAAATGAAGATAGCGAGCTCACAATAATAAAGAGAGACTCGGTTGAGCTTCCAATTCAATTTCTTCAGAACGGTTGAAACGACATTACGGTATAATAAGAGATTTGATAAAATTTAGATCAATTTTATTAAGTGAACTTAGGCTTGGGGTGAAAATTAGAAATGAGAAAATCATATTTTAGGTTTTGACTAAATTAATTAGTTAGCAAATTTATTTAGAAAAAATAAAATAATTTTAACTTTTTTAAGACAAAAAAAAATTAGGGATATTTGTACCTTGTGTATTAAAGAATAAAAATGAAAATGAAATGATCGATAAAAGAGATTTTCAACAATATTTAGGACTTGTTTGAGCCCCATTTTTGTCAAATTAAAAAAAGAAAAAAATTGAATTTGTATGTAATATTATTTTATCGAATCACGTGGGTTTAAAATGAAGTTAAAATACCGATCAAGAACATATTTTTTTTTAATGGAGCTACACTCGTTACTCCCGAAGACTTATAAGTCAATAATTACTTTTTGAGTATTATATTAAACTGGATTAATTTGAATATGAAATGTAATTTTACATCGACAATTGATATAACAAAATTGTGATTTATTGTGAAATGTATGGACTAATTATGGATATTTCATTTATTTTCATTTATTAGAGTATAAATAAAATCTAAATTCTATATAAATACACAACGAGACATCTCAATACATAAATATTGTTGTAAATGATAAAGTTATTGGTGAATGACAATTGTACCCCTGCAGCCCTAGATATTATTACCATATGTATCATTATTGCTATCATATAAATATAGGGTTTTGGTTCTCATTATAATCTACAAAAAAGTCTATTATCTTTTATTCTCTCTTCTCTTTTATAACACGTTATTAGCACAAATATTTAATTTTTTAAAGTTTAGAGAAAGTAATAATTTTTTTAAACATAATTATCTCTCATATGTACCAAAATTAATTTGGTGACATGTGAATTTTTTTTCCAAAAAGTCTACTTGTACATCAACTTTTGTATATCGGGGTGTACACCTTCCTCACATGAGGGGTGGGATCCACTGCATAAATTATTTTTTTATTTAAGCGGGTCCCACTCCCATGTGAGGGGGGTGTACACCCCGATATATAACTTGATGTATCGGTAGTAAATCCTTTTTTTTTTTACATACATATCCGTTATAAAACGTGTAAGTTTCTTCCCGAGAATTTTTGGTGCAATGTTTTGGTACGTGAACTCGGTGACATGTGTATTTCTTCCTGACCTTTTGTTTCTACCTCAATTAATGCGAATTTCCTTTTTTATGTTACATGAATTTACTGCTGTTAGTTCAACATATATGCCAACAATGATTAGTTTAGAGAATGTTGACCAAAGAATTATCTCTTTTTTTCATCGATTTACGTGCCACATCATTCAATTCACGTCAATTGGTTCTTGTTAATTCATTACGTATCTATAATCTTAACGTATGCATTAATTTTTTTCTGTGATGCCTATATCAATTTGGTCGAATTGAACTTTTTTTTATAATCTATAATTGGTAAGTAATACTTTTAACTTGATAAAATATTTTTAAATGTTCTTCTATGAATTTTAATTTGATAATTTATCATGTTATTGCTTCTCAAGTAGCACAACATTATAATTAATATTCCAGAAGAATATTACTTTCCCATGAAGAGCATAAATTATATTTTTCAATATTTCATAAGAATATTGACATATTGTTCTTAAAGAAGTATTATTAAAATATAACGTGCTCTCGAAATAGCACATGTTTCGAAAAACATACTATTTTAAATTAGTGTTTATCCCTAAAGTAAAACACGTAACTTATGTCATAGTAATTTTGACTATTGATGTTTAATCATATTTTTCGAAACTAACTGTATTTTCTTTTGCTTTATTGTGTAGTTAATCAAATGGCAAACATTACAAAACTAGAGTTTGCTGCACTTGACATATCTGAGAAAAACTATTTGTCATGGGTACTCGATGCTGATATTCATCTTGTCTCAAAATGTTTAGGAGAAACAATAAAAGAAGGAAACAAAGAATCCTTGCAGGATCGTACAAAACCATTCATCTTCCTTTGTCGTCATCTTCACGATGGATTGAAAATTGAATATCTCACTGAAAAAAATCTACTAGTTCTTTGGAAAAAAATTGATTGAAAGATTTGATCATCAAATGACTATAGTCCTCCCCAAAACCTGCTATGAGTGGATGCAACTTCGTTTGTAAGATTTCAAAACTGTTAGTGAGTACAATTTTGAGCTATTTAGAATATGATCAAAATTGACATTGTGTGGAGAAAAAAATCACTGATGATGATATGTTGGAGAATTTTTTTCTACCTTTCATGCATCGAATGTGCTCCTGCATCAGCAGTATTGTGAGCATGGTTTCAAAAGGTATTCCGAACTCATATCTTGCCTGCTTGTGGATGAACAAAATAATGAACTGCTGATGAAAAATCATGGGTTATGTCTAACTGGTTTCGTACCATTGCTTGAATTAAATGGTACTGCATTGTTTGAAGCAAATACAATATCAAAACAAAGACGTAGACGTGGACATGTATTTGGACGTGGACGTAGATGCAGACGTGCACGTGGAATAAATCATGGACAAAATAATCAACAAAATTATCAGTAACAAAGCAATAATTTCAAAATGCACAAAGCAAACGAAAATAGCATATCCAAAAAGGAGCATGAAGAAAGTTACTTTAAATGTGGAATGAAATGGCATTGGACGCGTACCTGTCGTATGACAAAACACCTCGTGGATCTCTACCAAAAATCAATCAAGAGAAAGGAAAAAATGAGATAAATTTTGCTATTATGATGATATTACTACCAAAAATCAATCAATTGATATTACTCATTTGGATGTCTCTGATTTCTTTGCTGATCCAAATGAAAATATTGATCATTTGATTATGGGTGGTGTAATGGAAGATATAGATTAAGTTATTTTCTAGTATTTCCTTTCGTTTTAGACATTCAATTTAAATTATGTTCTTATTTTTCGTCAAAAAATTAAAACTTTAGTATGCATCGTTAATTTCATAATAATAAATTATGTTTACTTTTTTAAATTTAAATTCAAGTTTTTTTAAAATATATTAGTTTTCTTATAGATTCACGATGAATTGCCAAAATACTTGTTTGATTGATAGTGCAACTACACATACTATTTTTCAAAATAAAAAATATTTTTTGGACTTAACATTAGCAGAAAATAATGTTAATATAATATCATGTGCATCGAATATCGTTGAAGGCCCTGGAAGATCTTGTATTATTTTACCAAATTATACAAAATTATATAATAACAATGTACTTTATTCAAACAAATCTAGAAGAAATTTGCTTAGTTTTAAAGATATTCGTTGCAATGGATATCACATTGAGACGATGCAAGAAAATACTGTTGAATATCTTTGCATAACTTCGTTTGTATATGGTCAGAAGCAGATAAAAGAAAAATTTTATGCACTCCCATCAGCGTGTATTATACATTTATAAAAATGGTTGAATCAAATATTATCATAAACCAGAAGTTTGTTGATCAAGAAAATTTATACTTTGACATAATCGACTTGGACATCCAAGAATTATAATGATGCGTCGAATAATAAATAACTTACCTAAGATTTGTTTACCTAATGATTATCCATGTGTGGTTTGTTCGCAAGGCAAATTAGTCATTAGACCTTCTACTACAAATGTCAATATTGAATCTCCAACTTTTTTGAAAATGATTCATAGAGATATATGTGGGTCAATACACCCACCACGTGGATTATTTCGTTATTTTATGGTATTAATTGATTCTTTTACTAGATGGTCACATGTTTACCTACTTTCTACTAGGAATGTAGCTTTTGCTAGACTACTTGCTCAAATCATAAAATTACGTGCACAATTTCCCAATTACTCAATCAAGACTATTCGTATTGACAATGTTGATGAATTTAGATCACAAGCATTCGATGATTATTGCATGTCAATTGGGATTGTTGTTGAGTATTCGGTTGTGAATGTCTATATACAAAATGGTTTGGTGATATCATTTATTAAACATTTACAACTTATTGTTAGACCATTACTTATGAAAACAAAACTCCCAACTTCTGTTTGGAGCTATGCCATATTGCATGCTGCGTCATTGGTTCGTATTAGGCCAATCGCATATTATCAATATTCACATTTGCAACTAGCATTTAGTCATTAACCTAATATTTCTCACCTGCGGGTTTTTGGTTGTGCTGTTAAAGTCCATATTTCACTCCCACAACGAACTAAAATGGGTCCACAACGAAAATTTGAGATTTATGTGGATTTTGATTCAACTTCTATTATTAGATATCTTGAACTTTTAACGGGTGATTTATTTATTGCACATTTTGTAAATTGTCATTTTGATGAAATGACTTTCCCAACTTTGGGAAGGGAAAAAATATATCATGATAAACAATGTAAATTTTTTTTGAAATGAAATAACTCTATTTCATTTTGATTCCCGTAGCAATCAATGTGAGCAAGAAGTTGAAAAAATCATTCATTTGCAAAAAGTTGCAAATCAATTACCGAATACATTTGTTGACATGAGAAAAGTGACAAAGTCATATATATCAGCAGAAAATATTTCAGCAAAAATTGATGTTCCTATATGACAATTTACTGTGGCAAATGAATATCAAATACGCCAGAAGCGTGGTCAACTAGTTGGTTCAAAAGACTATGTACCCCGAAAAAGAAAAGTACAAGAGAAAAACTGATCAAAAACTTCAAAAGAAGTAACATTAGAGAAAATTGATCAATCAAATATTAAAAATATGGTTCCTGAAAAATCACAAGTGTCCGAAAATAATGAGAATTCAATAAATTATATGTTATCTCATAAATTATATGAGCAAACTAATGTTGTTATAAACAATATTTTCGCATTTAACGCGACTCTTAATATTATGCAAAATGATGATCCTGAACCACTGTCTGTTAAAGACTGTCAAAATAGAAGTGATTGACTAAAGTGGAAAGAAGTCATACAAGTGGAATTAAATTCCTTAGAGAAACAGAAAGTGTTTGGGTCTGTTGTTCGATCATTTGAAAATGTAATCCATATTGGATACAAATGGATTTTTGTACGAAAGATAAATGAAAACAATGAAATTATAAAATACAAGATCCGACTCGTAGCTCAAGATTTCTCACAAAGACCAAGAATTGATTACGAGGAAACATATTCTCCCGTAATGGACACCATCACTTTTAGATTTTTAATTAGTTTGACTGTGTTACAAAAGTTCGATATGCGACTTATGAATGTAGTGATTACCTATTTGTACGGTTCACTTAATAATAACATATATATGAAAGCATTTGAAGAACTTAAAGTGCGATAAACAAATGATACATGCCTGAGAACCATGTTCTCAATTAAACAGCAAATATTATTATATTGATTGAAACAATCCGGACGCATGTGGTATAATCGCCTTAGCGAATATTTGTTGAAATAATGCTTTAAAAATGATGATATCTGCTTATGTGTTTTCATAAAAAAAACGAATATTAGATTTGGAATTGTGACATTTTATGTTGATGACTTAAATTTAATTGGAACTTCTGAAGAGCTCAATAAAACTGCAAATTATTTGAAAAATGAATTTGAGATGAAAAATTCGGGGAAAATCAAATTTTGTCTCGGGTTGCAAATTGAACATTTCCTAGAGGGATTATTTGTTTATCAATCTACATATACAAAAAAAGTTTTAAAACGATTTTATATGGATAATGCACATCTATTGGCATCACCTATGGTTGTTCGATCACTTGATGTAAAAAATGATCATTTTCGTCCACTTGAAGATGGAGAAAAGATTATTAGTCCTGAAGTACCATATTTTAATGCAATTGGAGCATTAACTTATCTTGTCAATTGTACTCGATTCGACATAACTTTTTCTGTAAATCTCTTTGTAAGATATAGCTCTATACCAACACAAAGATGTTGGAATGATGTTAAACATATTTTTCGTTACTTAAAGGGTACTATTGATTTGTAATTATTATATTCTCAAAAGTTGGGATCCGCTTTAGTGGGATATGCATATACAAGTTATCTCTCTGACCCACATAAAGTTAAATCACAAATAGAATGTGTTTACACGTGGAGGAATAGCCATATCATGGAGATATGTGAAGCAATCATTGACATCAACATCCTCAAATCATTATGAAATCATTGCAATCCATGAAGTAGGTCGAGAATGTGTATGGTTGAGGAACATGACCCATTATATCCAAGCATCATGCGGATTAGTTTCAACAAAAGATAGTCCAACAATTTTGCATGAAGATAATGCTGCTTATATTGCACAACTCAAATGAGGTTATATCAAATGTGACAGGACGAAACATATTTCTCCAAAATTCTTTCATACACATGAGTTTCAGAAAAATGGTGACATCAATATTCAACAAATTCGTTTAAGTGACAATGTGGCTGATTTATTTACAAAAGCGCTGTCAACATCTACATTCAAAAAATTGGTTCAGAGATTGGAATGCGTCGACTCAAAGATTTTCCGTAATCAACATTAGGGGGAGTAATTGTACTCTTTTTCTTTCGCTTAGGTTTTATCTCACTAGGTTTTCTTAACAATGTTTCAATGAGATAACATTTATATTTAATATTCCAAAATAATTGTACTTTTTTCCTTCCTTCCTTCGTTTGTTTTTTTTTTTTTTTGTTTCATTGAATTTTTATCAAACAAGGTAATGCGTCATTGAAGGGGGAGTGTTGTAAATGGTAAGTTATTGGTAAATGATAATTGTATCCCTGCAACTCTAGATATTATTACCATATGCACACCTATTGTTACCCTATAAATATAGAGCTTTGGTTCTCATTATAATACACAGAAAAATCTATTGACTTTTATTCTCTCTTCTCTTTTCTTTATTTTATAACAAATAAAAATAATATTATTAATATATAGTCTCTGTTTGTTCCAACTTCTTTTCCCATTAATAAAAAAAATAGGACCATTTTTTTCAAAGTTGGTGGGTCCCAATAAGACACAAATGGTCAAAAATGGTAGGTAGGATCATTGTTCTAATGGTTCTTTTTCTTCTACTAATGAGCAACAAACAAAGGCATAGACTCACTCGCAGTTTTCCATTGTCCGGTATATTTTTCTCTATATTATGCTTCCTTGAAACATACGTATCATGCTTAGTATATTTTTACATTTTTAAACTGAATAATTGTCACTAAGAAAAATATATGAATGTGATGAAGATAAGCTCTACGGAGTCTTACCAAATAGTAAAAATTATATCGATAAAATTAAAATCAAGATAAGCGTGTAAACTATTTAGAACTCATCATCCTCTTGTCCACTTTTGAGGGATCCAATATAGGGAAAAAAAATCCAAATTGGATAGACATTTTAAATTTAAAATCTTGTCGTCACATTAGATAATTTATAAAGCAACGTGCCTTAACGTGGAAACAACATTTAAAATGTAACATTTCAGCCTGAAAAATAATGGATTCTTACGTTTAAACGTGAGGAGATCCATCACTTGCAGATTTGCCAATAGAAAACTATAAATATATTAAGCACAATAATTTAATTATTAAATATTGGAAAGAAAGTTATAATTTTTAATATGCTAGGTATGAAAACCTAATTTTTTTTTAAAAAAATGCTTCTTTAGTAATTAAAGTTAGAAATAACTTATTTATTTTTGTAGTAGATACAATTATTTTAAAATAATATAATTGATACTTTTGACACAATATTAAAAAAAATATGGTAATTAGATATTTTTTTTTAAAAAAAATAAAAAGTTACTCCCCTTCAACCATCCCTCAAGTAAATAAATAAAATATAAAAAATTACTTAGAAGTGAATTTTCGTTTTTTTTAAACCTAATGCCTTCCATTTATTCAGTGTATATTTTATTGGAAGTTACCAACTTTCAATGATGTCTCAATTATTTATAGTATTTACAATTCATTAATATATTCAATTTATAAGTATTATTTTCTTTTAATTATACCTTGTCATTTCCATTCCATGTGCTTTAGATTTATGAATTGATAACTATAATTTTCTTTAAAGTAATATTCCTCACAAATCACAATATATTTTTTAATAAGTAAATAGAGTCAGATTTTTACATTTTTCTTTTATCTATACTGATATGAGCTATGCACGATTTATGTTACTAATTTTTTTATTTGCAAGTGTATACAAATAATATATAGATATAAGAGTAACTTATTTTCACGATAAAAGTTTATTTGAAATAAGTTTAACTTAACGTAGATTCTCTAAGTTAGGAAGAGTTGGCCGCCTCTATTATTGTTTAGATAGAAAAGAAAACCTTTCTCTCTCTGCCCCTAAGTCTCCACCTTTAAATCAAATAAAATTAATCGTGTTTGACTAAGCTTGGTAAGTACGATAAGTAAAGAGTTGAAATTAATTTCTCCATTGTTTCAATAACATAATTATTATTTATACTTTCTAGTCCTATTTGATTGGGATTAAAATAAATTTTTTAAACTAAATTTTGATAAAAGCTGATGAAGTATAGTTGAAAAGTTGTGAATCTCACAAAATATGTGATTAAATTAATTATTAATTTTGACTTAAACTAAAATATAATTTTAATTTTTACCAAATATGAGCTTAGTCATTTAGTTTGGGTTAAATACGTGTTTGGTCACCCAACTTATATGTTTAGATCACGAAATTATTAGCTTCGTTCTCTACATAAAAGCCTCACGAATCATCTATTCAGTCCCTGTTTGAAACCCATTTTGAGGAAAAGAAAAATTTTGGAATAGTGATTGATGTGAGAATGTGTGGTGAAAAAGTGATGAACAATTTTTGATTTGTGTGTAATATTATTTTATTTGGAGAATGTTTGGTTGAAATGAAGAATGAAAATGAGAATAAGAATGAAAAAAAAGAAATTAATGAGTATCAAACGGGGGCCCAATATTAAAATGTTGCAAAATCATCTTTTCATTATACACATCCCATGTCTCTTTCCGTTTATATCACTTACTGATCAAGTTTTTATCTATAAATTCAGATAAGATTTATCATTTTTATCCATTTATTATTAGGGATAATAAAAAAATTCGTTCAACTCGATATTCGTGGGTTTGGCCCCGAATGGGGTGGGGATTACTCGTCCAACCGAGTAAATGGGACTGAGACGGGGATGGAGACGTGGCGATGGTTATTACTTCGAAATAGATACTGGACGAGTATGAAAAATATAGTCTCCACCCAATTTAAAGTTAATTTCAAATTTAAGTTTTTTTATCGATCAAAAATAATAAATTTTTAAAGAGAGTATAAGCTATTTTTAACAAATTAGCCATTGTTTGACATCCATTGTATTTCTCATTTTTCATTTTAATCACACATTCTATCAATAAAATAATATTACACATAAACCAAAAAATTCTCATTACTTTTTAACCATATATTCTTCCATCAATCATTATTTCAGAATTTTTTTTTTTTTTCGAAATGGGTGTCAAACGCAAGCTTAGTAACAAAGAGTTAATAATATTTACTAAGATGTTAAAAATAAAAGTAAAAAAAGAAAATAAATTGGGTCAGGGATTTGTCCCGTTTTGAACCCGTCCGCTTTAATTGAGTACGAGAATGAAATAAAGTAAGAAAAGTACTCTACCAGACATGGTGACAATCTACAACCATCCCGTACCTGCCACGTTACCTGCCACATTGATATTTATTATTCATTTTGTAAAGAGTTTCTAAGCTGTCAAACATCAGCAATAACTTTTCAACTCAGGGAAAAGCCATTTGTGATTCATCAACTTAAGGAATTTGATTCCTTATTAATGTCATTTATAATTTTGTACTTAATTCTGCAAGCACGATCTCACATCCCAGCTCTGTAGTTTCGATATACGGAAGGGAAAAATCTTATACAGATATCTATATAACTCTTTTTGGGGAAGCCTGTAAAATTCTTTGCAGAAAATGGCTCAAGGCGCAGTGGGTTTTGTTGGGTTGGATGAAATCACTTTGGATTTGGCGGCTTCTCTTCTTCATTCTGGCTATGCCGTTCAAGCATTCGAGGTTTGCCCAATTTCATTTTAAATTACTTGTTTTCGTATGAAAAGTCAAATTTTATTTATTTATTTATTTTTAAACTGGGAAAACAATAGAAGTGGTTTTGAATGTAGATAATTATATGAGCCAAGTTGGTCAACTTTATAATACTTCTGTTTGTTGGTTTGATGCAGTGTTTTGTTCTGTCACGTCTCGATTTAATTGAATCTTTTTGGGTGATGTGATGAAATTTTTTGGGTGTTGTTTGGTGATAGATATTGAATAGATTTAATATTATTTAAAGGATCTGAGTGCTTATAAGTAAAATTTCAAGTAATTTTGCAGTCTTCTGATGCAAATCATGGAGAGAATCCATAATTGGTGGCCTGAGACTTTTGGTGCTCTGCGTGAGATTTTAAAATGGCGCTCCTTTCTAGTAATTAAAACATATATTTAAAAAAATTAATAATATTATTTCATCACAAAAATATGATATTTAAATATCTACTTTTTTTTACGTATCATGAGTAAGAAAAATATAAATAAAGCTCAAAAACATCTCTCGAACTTCATCAAAATTCATATGTCATCATCAAAGAACCATCCAAGCCACTAGTCTCTTCGTGCAATTCCATACAAGCAAACCTTGAAAAAAAAAATCACGAGTAAAACTTGAAATGCTATCATGTAAAAATATTTCTTCTCGCATTTTTATAAGCAAACTCAGTAATTAAACTTTCGTAATCAATATGTTCTAGAAAATCTTGCTCAATAAATATCAAAGCTAATCCATTCAATCGTATCATTTTATTTAAGAGATTCATCATCAACATCTTCACTAATATCATTTTCCTTAGGAAATTCATCATCAACATTGTCAGGCATATCATTTTCATTTTGTCTCAATTCCTCAATATTTTCATTCTTAATTTTAATATCTTATGCATAATAATAAAATTTTTAGATTTTAAAATTAACATATATTTTAAATATTTAATTATAAATGAATATAAAACTATAATAAATTTATTTTTGGCGCCCCTACAATTTTTGAGGCCTTGTGCGGTCGCTCAACTCGCGCGCCCTCAGGGCCGCCTCTATTGGTGGAGATGGGTAATGTGCGACATAGTCTACAAAGGGGAAAAAAAAAAGGTTCAACTTGTGAAATTTTAAAGTGGAAATCACTGGGGAATTTAATTGAAGGGATTGGGAGTTTATCAAACGCAATTATTAGCTAGATTCACACGTAATTATTTTGAGTCGAAGAGTTGCAACTGTTGCAGATACCGTTTAGTTTGTAAATAGCTAGAAATGAGGGGTGGATAAGTAGATAATGTTTCTTGGAATGTGTGGTTGAAAATAAAGTTCTACCAATTTATAAATGAATTATAAATTTTCCAGATGAAGGCTAATACTTATCATAATCATCGCTTTCTTTTTACGAAAAAATCTACTTTCTTCTGTGTACAAAATCTGTTTTAGTTCCATGAAAATTGGTGCATATGTTGTGGACCATACTTGCTTGTGCTTAAAAGTTACTTTTCTAAAACATTCTAGAAAAATAACTTTCGTTAGTAGAAAAGGTAATGTTAAAAATAATGTTTTGCGAAATAAGTAACTTAAAAGATGTTAGACAAATTTTATGCACTTAGATCATGTTTGTCTAAGCTTAAAATGAGATTTCTTAAGCTCTTTTTTATGGCAGTTTTACTGTTAGTACTGCCAAAAAAAAAAAAAAAGAGCCAAACTCCTTAAATTATTGAATTGCACAATTCTCATTTGGAATCTCCTCGAATGAATGAAGTTTTCTACAAAAGTCTTAATTAGTTAAAATGTTTCCGAGGATGCTCTTCAAGTAAATATTAAAATTAAAACAACTATTCTCGTGCACCTCAAACTAAAAGGTATTATTCAATTTAATAAAGATGATGATAAAAAAATTTCACATTATGCCCCTACTTGATGTAGTTAAAAATTAGATTTTAGTAGATGTTGATAAAAGTTAATAAAATACGTGATTGAAAAGTTGATAAAAGTCGTGAGTCCCATAAAATGTGTGATTAAAATTAATTGTTGATTTTGACTTTGATTTTTAGCAACTTTTTAATCTATACCAAACAGGGCTTATATCTGTATGGTGGAGGGAATATCTTATATTCTTTTCTTGGTGGCTTTTACAAGACCATCTAGTCTATGGTTTACTCACTGAACCAAGCTTCTATAATGGACAAAATTCAATCTTGCATTGTAAACTCTCTCTTTAATATGTAGAATTTGAAATATTTAATTTGTCCTCTATCATATTCTTTATGTTATAGATTTTGATAATTCTAGTCATTTGGTTAACTAGTTTTAATTGCGATAGAGCTAGTTTTGATTGTGCTTAATCAACCCATTTGCCAAGCAACAGGCTTTTTTTAGGCAGTTTACTAGAATTATTGGTACTTAAGGTTGGCCACTTAAAGGTAACTAGGGTATTCCAGAAAACTAGTACTGGATGTAGTGTGTATTTTATAGATTTGGATCCTTGTATAGAATGGTTGAAATCTCTGCTAAGTGTATTTATTATTCTGTATCTCAGAATATAAGCTCAAAGAATTTTCTTAGCACGTGTACTTCGATTTATTTGGAGGTTCTAAAGTATGGGCATGACAATAATTATAGTTTTTCATGCATCTAAAAGTTAGTATTATCTATGGACCTGTCTACCAAAACATTTCATATTGTGTACTCAGTGAACAAAGAAAGGAAAATATAATTCACTCTTTTGATTGGAAATAGAGTGCAAATATGCAGCACATAGTGCAGATGTAAGAAAAGCAAATGTTGGGAAAGACTTGTACATTACATAAAATTGAAGACCTTGTACTTATTGGGTATGGATCATTAACGTGCTTTTAGCAACTGGACATTACGATATGAACATGCTTAACAATATCTAACAAGTTAATTCAGTCACCCTCACCCTTTTAAGCGTGTAGGTTTCATGTTTGGTGCTAATGTGGTAATTTTATTTGACCAACTTCGTTTTAGTTCTTTGGGAAACGTTTAAGCTATAGCATAGAATAATGTCTTTCTAGTCTGGTTAGTGTACACAATAGGAATGTTTTTGGTTGATAACTATTACCATCACAAATGAACTGATTACCACATCAGTTTTAGCAGAACTACTGAAATAGAGGGAGCTGAGAATTTTGTGAAAACCAGAAATACTACAGCCATAAAGTTAAAAAATTTGTTGGATGAGCTTTGCAGGTATCATCAAATTAGCATTAAAGTTGATCATCTAAAGTGCTAAAGGGCCATGTCATTTACCTACATTTGAGACTGGTATTATTCTGTGTCTTATTTTCATAAAATGCTTACAATTTTTACATTCACAGACATCCAGTCCTCTGATGGATGAGTTCTCAAAGCTAGGGGGCAGAAGAAGTGTCAATCTGATGGAGACAGGGAAAGGTGAAAATACTAGTTCTGCCTTTTGCTGCATTTTTGTCTGTCGTTATCCTTATTTTCAAAATATCGGTTTCTTCTTAATCTTGCATCTTACAGTTGTTGTAACAATCAAATTGATTTTTTATTTTTTATTTTTTTTGTGAATAGTTTTCATAATGATTTACTGATGTAGAACGTATCTTCATTTCTTGTGGTAGTTACTAGGATGACTTGAAGGTTTTGACAATTATGGCATTTAACTGAAAATAGTGGAAGTTCTTAACTATGAAAGAATGACACTGCATGCACAGAGTCATGTACACATCCTGGGAGATAAAAATGGAGAGTTTTTTCGAAATGGGCCTTAGTCGGGCAAATCATGAAGGCAGCTGGCCCAATAGAACGTTGAGCAGAATGGGGAGAATAATGACAAAAGACATTGAGAAATTAATATGTCATCACAACAGTGATAAACAAAACATTGTTGCTGTCTTACATCAATTAAGTTCCATTGTTAATTTTCAGATGGAGAACAAGCAAAACCCTGAATATATAGAACTAGTGACAAAAGGCCATGACTAAATGAAAATTGCACTATATTTTGGTTCTGTATTTTCAAACCTACTTTTTAGATGGTTGAATCTTTCTTCAATAACTTTCTGATTTCGTGCTCGTGTGTGATTTCCATTGGATTTCTTACATTTTCCCTTTTTTTCTGTCCTGCAGGTGTCAGAGCTTTGGTTATATTGATATCTCACGCTGATCAAATAAATGATATTATTTTCAGTCAAGAGGGTATTTTAAAAGGTTGCTTTCGATCTTTTGAATGTAGTTTACGTTAATAGTTGACCCCTTTGATGGTGCACTGATAATTCTCTTCTGAACATCCAGAATTGCAGAAAGACACAGTCATTGTTCTCCATTCAACCATAAGCCCAGCACATATCCAGAAGCTGGAAAAGAGTCTTACAGGCAACTTTTTTTTAATATGCTGATTCCTTATTGTGTTATCTTTAGTAAAATGTACTAGAATAATTATCTATTCTTTTAAATATATGTTTGCATCCTCTCTTCAGAAAGCCATTGTGAAGTTTACCTATAGGGATTCTGACATTATCTATCTGCATTTCTCAAGTCTTAATCCCCCCCCTCCCACACACACACTTGAGTTCAGAAATTTTGTTTCTCAATTTTAAAATGAATTCGATGAAATAGCACCCATCACCTCCATCTTGAATGGGATGGTTTAATTCAGTTTGCGTCAGGCTTGCCCATTTTCGTTTGAAGCAGCCTTGGTAGTAGCCCAGTTCACTGTCAACCATGTTGATCAAAACGATTAAGTAGACTTCACCCTTTTTTCTTGCAGTCCTTAGAACTCTTACTGAAGCATCATTTCATATTTTACTGTTTACTTGTGAACAAAATGGTGTACATATTATCAAAATTCAAACCAAATAGTACAATCAACAAGTTCTCTTGAATAGAAACTCAAATTAATAAATGAAAAATATTGCTTCAAAAAATTGTTTATTTGACCAGAAAGAGATTATCATCCATTTCATTTTGGCTAAGAAACAGGGTTAATATCAGACATGCCGTACTTTGAAATTCCTAGTTAGATATTTCTAGAAATGGGTTCGGTTTCCCCTATGATGCACCGACACGGACACGTGTGTCCGACACGATACGTGTCGGATACGTCGACACGCGATTTTTAAAAAAAAGTACAAACACGACACGTTGATTAAATTCTTAAAAATTCTTCATTTATATAATATAAATTTAGTTTTATACTTGTTATTAATTTTTCTTGTTAAAATCTTTTAAATATGAGTATATATTTGTTACTTGCTAATAATTTTGAATTAACAATAAATAATATTTCTAATATAAAAAGAAAAATGATTACAGTAGAGTGTCCAGTGTCGGTATCGACTCGTGTCCGACACGGACACGCTACCCTTATTGAAGTGTCCGTGCTACAGAGGGTTTCCCCATCGAACCAGATAAAAATTAAGAAAATTGATTCTGCATTGTTGTTTGACACATACATGACAACATTATTTTTTCACACATCCTTCATGATGGACGCCTTACTTTTCTATGCTTGAATATCCATGCTGTTCTGTATCTCCAAGCTTCATTCTGCTGCAATTATGCATTAATTTTTCAATCCAAAATAGATGTATACATATTGTCCTTCTAGATTGCCTAGTTTCTCTATTGTCTTTCCTTTTGGCCTCTTTCATCCTTCCATGTCTCTCTCTACAGGCATTGGATGTGCAAGTTTCATCTTCCACTCTAGTATAAAGGCTAATTTATAGTTTTATATTTCAGTTTATAATAATTGGATCCATGAAGTAGTGTGCCAATTATTACATTTTTTATGCAATTATGAAGTAATTAACTGCTAAAACCACACCCACCCATATTAAAGTTGGGGAAATAATCCAGTCTACTTAAAACCTGAAATAAGATAGACGATGACATCAATTGGTTAATGCATCTGTCCAACTTTAGTTTCTTTTAATCACGACTGAATTTACTGTCTCAAATATATTTATTTAATGGTTTGCTTTTGCAGAGGATTATCAGATGGATTTTGTTGTTGACATGTATGTCTTGAAGGCAGTATCTGAGGTTCTGAATGGAAAAGTGATGGTAAAAAAGTTATGCTTTACTTAAAGATTAAATCTATCTTTTCTCCTATAATTTGATATACAGAATGGCTGTTGTTCTTGTCATTCAGATTGTATCTTCAGGAAGATCTGATTCCACCTCACGTGCACAGCCTATCCTTTCAGGTTCAGTCTTCTTTTTTCTTCAAGTTATTTTGAAGCAATTTTATGCTAAAAAATATGGAAAATGTTTCTCTTAAATATTCCTCACACTTCTTATTCCAACTGTTGTTTTATGAGCAGCCATGTGCGAAAAACTTTCCATGTTTGAGGGTGAACTTGGTGCGGGAAGGTTTGCTTTCTTTGACTTCACGTCTTCTGCCCTATTTAGAACAAGAAATTATGTTTCGTTTAATCATTGATAGGAGATTTCATAAATTAATATCCTGTCGAAGTACATACCTAGAATATTGTTGCAGATAAAAGATATATAATTTAATATTCCAGTTGCAACTGTATCTATGAACAGTGTAAATGATCTATCTTATTGTTACCATATATGGTTGGATTTGTATTTGGGAATAAAGCAGATTTTTAGGAATTAGATTTATTTACTTTCATTGTATATTCTATGATTGTACAATATATATACACAATAGACACGGCAATAGAAGACAACGATTTTACAGAAATTGTTCGGCATTCTTTTGTCATGGAATCAGAGCGGTTTAGAACTTACCGGCTGTGAGTTTTTCTTCTTCGATCGGACCTCCTTGATTCTGTTTTGGGGCTGGTCGTTGGTGCGATGCCTTCAGATTTTAGGTCTTCTTCTACGGGTTTCAAATTCCGGCGAGTGCTCACTCACGAAGTCTTCACTGGGTCCTGCACCTCGACTGTACTTATGTTTTTCAGCACTTTGGACGGTGGATCTAGGGCTTCTTGGTGTGTATTGGAGCCTTCGCCTGTTGCGTTTCCTCTGGTTCTTCGAGACTGTGTCGGGCTTCCTTTGGTTCTTCAGGCTTCCTGGTCATCTCAGGCTCTTCCCGTGCCGGTTCCTTTGTTGGGTATATCATTTGGGCCTCCTCTTGGTTATTTAATTATTTGGGCCCAATTTCCTTATTGGGTATTTCATTTGGGCCTCCTCTTGGTTATTTAGTTCTTTGGGCCTCTACTTGATTATTTCATTTGGGGTATCTTTATTGGGTTGAATATTTAATTCATCATGTCACCTGATAAGTTAAGACTCATTTCTTATTCGGCTTAATGGCAAAAATTACTCGGCTTGGGAGTTCCAATTTCAACTATTTGTCAAAGGTAAGGAGTTATGAGGTCATCTTGATGGTAGTTATCCTGCTCCAAAAGATGTCGATGCTTTATCGAAGTGGGAAATCAAGGATGCTCGGGTTATGACCTGGATCCTTAGTTCGGTCGAACCTCAACTCATTCTCAATCTAAGGCCTTACAAATCTGCTGCTGATACGTGGGCTTATCTTGGCAAGGTTTACAAACAAAACAATACCGCTAGACGTTTTCAGTTGGAGTATGAAATGGCTCACTTTACACAGGGAAGTCTATCAATTGAAGAATATTTTTCAGGTTTTCAAAATCTTTGGGCTGAATATTCGAATATTGTTTATGCTGATGTTCCAGCTACAGCTCTATCTGCTGTTCAAACGGTGCATGAAACAAGTAAGAGGGACCAATTCTTGATGAAGCTACGTCCCGATTTTGAGGCGTGCGATCTAATTTGATGAATCGTCATCCTGTTCCATCTCTGGATACTTGTGTGAGTGAACTTCTTTGTGAGGAGCAACGTATCATTACCCAGGCTGCCATGGAACATAGGGATACTGTTAGTGGTCCTGTTACTGTGGCTTATGCAGCACATGGGAGGAATAAGGGTCGAGACATGCGTGCTATCCAGTGCTATAACCGTAGAGCTTTTGGTCACATTGCTCGGAATTGTCCTAAGAAACTCTGTAATTATTGCAAGGAACCAGGTCATCACATCAATGTTTGTCCCATTCAATCTGCAAGGAAACAGACTGCTGCCTATATGCCTCCACTGGTGCCTCCAGTTTTGCGACATTGCCTGCTGCCTCGCATGATGTTCATATTCCTGCTTCTGTGTCCACTCTCACCCCTGAAATGGTACAACAAATGATCAATTCTGCTTTCTCTGCTTTTGGCCTCTCAGGTACTCATGCAACCTCTTTTAAGCCATGGTTCTTTGACTTCGGAGCCTCTAATCATATGACCAACTCAGATATTCCTCTTTCCAATGTCAAAAAATATTGTGGTAATCTAGAAATACACACCGCTAATGGCAGTTCGGGCCTATTAGCACTGTTGGTGATCTTTCCTCTTCTTTAACCAATGTTTTTGTATCTCGTAATCTCTTTACAAATTTAATTTCGGTTGGTCACTTAGTTGATAGTAATTATGATGTCCATTTTTCTCGTTCTGGTTGTGTTGTGCAGGATCCAGTGTCCGGGAAGATGATCGCGACGGGGCCTAAAGTAGGACGACTCCTTCCCTTGGATATTTCTCATTTACTTTCATTTGCATGTAATGCTATTAGTGCTGATAATAAGTTGTGGCATAAACGTTTAGGCCACCCAAACTCAGATGTACTTCGTACTTTATTTCATTCCAATCTATTGGGTAATAAAACATGTTCTTCCGATTTTTCTTTTGATTGTGTTGCATGCAAAATTGGCAAAAGTAAAGTTCTCCCTTTTCCCTCTCATAGATCTCGTGCCTCCCAATGTTTCGATATTATACATAGTGATGTTTGGGGAATTTCACCTATTATTTCTCATGCCCGATACAAGTACTTTGTTACATTTATTGATGATTTCAGTCGCTTTACTTGGGTTTATTTTTTGAGGGCCAAAGCCGATGTCTTTTCAGTCATTCAGCGTTTTCTTGCTTTTCTTGAGACTCAATTTTCTAGTGGCATAAAGATCTTGCGATCTGATTCTGGGGGGAAATATATGTCAAATGCGTTTCAGAACTTTCTCCAAACTAAGGGTATCATCTCCCAGCTTTCTCGCCCTTCGACGCCGCAGCAAAACGGTGTTGTTGAGAGAAAGAATCGTCACCTTCTTGATATGGTGCGAACCCTTTTACTTGAATCATCTGTCCCTTCTCGATTTTGGTGTGAAGCACTTTCCACTTCAGTTTATTTAATTAATCGTTTACCCTCTCCCACTTTAAATCACGTTTCTCCATTCTTTAGGTTGTATGGACATTCACCGTCATACTCTGACCTGCGTACATTTAGTTGTGTTTGTTTCGTACATCTTCTTGCTCATGAGCGTCATAAGCTTACTGCATCTGTTCAGTGTGCTTTCCTTGGTTATGCTGTCTCTTTAAAGGGGTTTTGTTTATTATGATCCTCACGCTCAATGCATCCGTATCTCTAGGAATGTGGTTTTCCTTGAAAACCAATATGTTTTTCAGTCTCATATTGCGCTGCCATCTACATCTCTCTGTCCGACCTAACTTCTCTGATTCTCCTACTACCGTGGTACGGTTTAAACCTGGGCTTGTCTATGAACGACGTAATCGTGAGTCTGGTGTTGCCCCTTATGTGTCCCCTCCCGATCTCCCCTCAGCACCTGATCCTACTACGGTTCCCTCCTGTCTTCGTAGGTCTGCACGTCCTTCTCGACCACCTGATAGGTATGGTTTCTCCTCTCCCGTCTCTCTTGTAGCTACTTTATCTGCTATTTCCATCCCTTTTTATAAACAGGCCATGGAGCATGAGTGTTGGCAGAATGCAATGACGGCAGAACTTCAGGCACTTGAGGAGAATCACACTTGGGATGTTGTACCTTGTCCTCCTACAGTGAAATCTATTGGGAGTAAGTGGGTTTTCTCTGTGAAACTTCGTTCTGATGGCTCTTTGGATCGATACAAAGCTCGCCTTGTAGCTCTGGGTAATAGACAGGAATATGGGGTTGATTATGAAGAGACATTTGCTCCTATCGCCAAAATGACCACAGTGCGGACAATTTTAGCTATTGCTGCCTCCCAATCTTGGAAGCTCCATCAGTTGGATGTGAAGAACACCTTTCTTCATGGTGATCTTCACGAAGAAATTTATATGAAACTTCCATCGGGTATGACTACTTATTCTCCTCGTGACGTCTGTTACCTGCAACGTTCTCTGTATGGGCTTAAGTAGGCTCCTCGGGCTTGGTTTGAGAAGTTTTGTAGCACGCTCATTACCTTTGGTTTTACACAGAGTCAGTATGATTTTTCTCTCTTCCTCCACAAATCTGCCTTGGGTATTGTACTTTTGTTGGTTTACGTGGATGACATTATCATTACTGGCACGGACTGTCGTTTCATTTCTAAGCTTCAACAGCTATTGCATGCCACTTTTCACATGAAAGATCTTGGCCAGCTTACATACTTCTTAGGCCTCGAAGTTCATCATCGAGATCAAGGTCTTTTCTTAAACCAGCATAAATATGTTCAAGATCTTATTGCATTGGCTGGTTTGGAGGATTCTTCTTTTGTCGATACCCCTATGGAAGTCAATGTAAAGTACAGGAAAGATGAAGGGAATCTTCTAAAAGACCCTACTTTATATCGTCGTCTAGTGCGGAATCTTATCTATTTGACCACCACTCGCCCAGATATCTCTTATGCCGTACATCAGGTCAGCCAGTTTATGTCTTCCCCTCGGCATCTTCATCTTGCGGCTGTTCGTCGTATTGTTCGCTATCTACGTGGATCACCTACTCGTGGGTTGTTCTTTCCTAAAGGGTATTCTCTTCAACTCTTAGCCTACAGTGATGCTGATTGGGCTGGTTGTTCGGATACACGTCGTTCTACTATGGGTTGGTGTATGTTTTTAGGTGGCGCATTGATCTCTTGGAAGCGTAAGAAAACAAGATCATGTTTATAAATCATCTACTGAGGCTGAGTATCGTGCCATGTCTACCGCTTGCTCAGAGATTATTTGGTTACATGGTCTTCTGGGGGAGCTTGGGTTTCCTCAACCTTATCATACTCCTCTCCATGTGGATAACACTAGTGCTATTCAGATTGTCAGCAATCCCGTCTTTCATGAACGCACCAAAGACATTGAGGTTGACTGTCATTTTATTCGTGACACTTCGATAGATCAAGTAATATCCCTTCCCTACATTTCTTCTGATCTTCAGGTGGCCGATATTTTCACGAAAGCAATGATCGACTGCAACATCAATTCCTTGTTGGCAAATTGCTGCTGGTTGATCTCCCCGCATCAATTTGAGGGGGGATGTTACTATATATGGTTGGATTTGTATTTGAGAATAAAGCAGATTTTTAGGAATTAGATTTATTTACTTTCCTTGTATATTCTATGATTGTACAATATATATATATGCACAATAGACACGGCAATAGAAGACAACGATTTTACAGAAATTGTTCGGCATTCTTTTGTCACTTATGTTTTCTAAAATAAGCTTTTTATTTCCCTTTGCAGTAAATGTAAAATGGTAATTGAGCTCCTTGAAGGCATTCATTTTGTAGCTTCACTTGAAGCCATGTCTCTAGGTGCTCAAGCAGGGATTCATCCATTGATAATTTATGATATCATCTCTAATGCTGCAGGAAATTCATGGTGAGTACACTCATATAATTGCTTCATCCTTGGTTTTGTTCACCGTGAATCACACACACACTCACTCACTCACTTACACTTATTTGCTTGTTTACTAGTCTTGCTAAATGTGTTAAGTGTGTAATGTTCCTTCCTTTTACTTGTTTCTTCTCATTGATTGTGTGTGTGTACACAAAATCTATTGGAAGAAGCAAGTTTATATGTGGTTCTTTACTTAGTAGCACTCTAAGCTACATTACAATGTACATGTTACTTATAGGTGTTTGAATCTCATTAAAATGAGAATAGAATTTTTGAAATAGTGATTGATGGAAGGATGTGTGGTTGAAAAGTTATGAAAAGTTTTAGATTTGTGTGTAATATTATTTTATTTGAAGAATGTGTGGTTGAAATGGAGAAAGAGAAAAAAATGAGAATGAGAATGGAATTAAAATGGGTGTCAAACAAAGGCATAATTTGTTTCGTTCTTCCTCTGTTACTTGTTTCTGTTTGTAGATAATTATCCCTTGTACTTCTACAGTGCAAGGTTTCTCATCTGATTATAGCATATTTACAGAATTATTTGAAGCAATCAATAAAATCAGCTGCTGAAATTTGGGTCATATTTATTGTAGCAGTTTGCACAAAATGTAATTGGTGCAGGAACAGTGTGAATTCTTTTCCATACTGACCATAATCAAATATATGGCTACCACCTAATAGCGTGCAAAGATGTTTTGATTATTAGTACTATCAAAATTACGAATTGGGTTTTGAGGTTCACCGTGATCATAGGCAGCAATTTCAGCAATAGGGTTCAATTTCATTGTCTGATTTTTGATTCCTAAGAATAGGACAAGATATGGTAAGGTTTTCAGGTAAGATGTCGGGCAACAAAGTAACCATAGGCAGGTTGATGATTTGTAGCTCATTTCGGTTCTCCTCAGTTGTTTTCTTTTACTTTATTACCTGAAGAGCATATAAAAAGAAAATAGAGTTGTCAGTTTGGTAATAAATAAATAGAATAATAATTATACCTCAACAAACTCGCATTTGCAAGCAGAATACAACAAACCAGTCTTGATTTCATATTTACAGTCTCCTTGACCATTTTTTCTATGGACCAGCCATAAGGATGCTTTCTGTATGTAGGAATTATTCTGGCCTGCTCTTAAGGCTCAACTTTTAAAAGACTAGTGTGAAATTATTAAATTGAACTTTAACTTGTATTATAACAAAACACTCCTTAATTGAACAAAAATGAGAGTGTGAGACTATTTTAAATTAAACATCAAATGAGTGGTGTAATGTTGAATTAGAGAATATAGTAACAAGCAAAGCCAGTACTAATTTTATTTCAATTTTTTTTTTTAAAAAATTCTTAGGATTGTAAAGTTGATCAAAGTCCAGATCATGCTAATAAAATAATGAGGTGTATCTCTAGCATCAAAACATAACCCTATATCCATCTGCTGTGGCATGTGCCTTGTGGGGTGATAGCTTGACCTTATGTTGGTCAGGGGATTGCATTTTCCGTTCTATCATCTGGATATGACTTTAGGTAGGAGAGCTATGCACAATAAGGTGATCTGCATGGTCTCTAAAACTTGTTTAGCAATGATAAGTGATAACCACTCATTGCTAACTCTTCGGTAGTATGAAGACTAAATAAATTGGGCTGGCTTAAAGTGGTATATTTTGCTCTGGTCATCTGAATCAGCATTTTCATTCTTTATCTGCTTCATATTTTCTTCTATTTTGGGCTTCTCATGAATGATTTCATTCTTATTTTCTCATGATTCGACCACCTAAATGGATAAGTAATGTTTTTCACCGTTTCCATATTCTGCAGGGTTTTCAAGAATTACCTTCCTCAGTTGTTAGCGGGTAACCAAACCAAGCATCACTTTCTCAATACTTTTGTTCGAAACTTGGTAAGATTTCTAAAATATGCTAAAAACAATATATTTTTTATATTTCCTGTTTCTACTTGTTGACATTTATGTAGATGGGATGTTTCATCTTGTCTTACATCCAAACAATTCTTTGAATTTAAATGTCACGTCATCCATGGAGAAATCACTTGTTTAGATTGATATAATGTAATGCATGGAAAAATGGTCGATATTGATGAACTTTCTAGGGTATACATTGTACTACACATGCACTTCTAATGAAGGGAAAGGGCAACATTAAATTATGTTTCAACTCAAGTTATCTCGAGCGAGGATATTTATTACAGGCTGCTTCCTGAGTTCATTGAAAGCATAGGGATTAGGTGCCTGAGTTCTACATATTCATATGATTACATCAAAGACAAATTGCTTTCTATTTCTTTTTGGCCCCATGAAAGTGAGGCTTCAAAAAGAAAGTTTGACTGGACAGAAATGGATGGTGGCCTCGAACTATTTCATTTGTTGGTAATGCTTGTGGCAAATGGCGAAACAAAATTGGGGAGCTATGCGAAGGAGTGAGGCTGGTTGGGTTGTGGGTTTTTGAGTATGCAATGGTAATATGGTGGTCTGTTTGCCGTCTAAAGTGTCCACTTGTCAGAAAGCTTTCTTAGAAAATTTTATCAAGTTCTGATACTGTTATTGAGGGAAGATTTGAAGGCATAACCTCATTAATCTGCAATTGCTTTTGTATCTTTGAACCGGTTCTCTTTAAAATGAAATGTGTCCCCTTTTTGGGATGGGGAGATGGCTGTGGAAATGTGACTGCAAAGGGAACCTGTTCTTTGTCTCTTGATCTGTGTCTGCGCATATTTGAAAATTTATCAAATTCAAATATATGGAGAATAGCATAAAAACAATCACAAAATTGAAAAATGAAACATATTGTTGATTTAGCTTCTAAGAGCATCTCCAAGAAACTCTTATTTATAAAGAGTATCTTATGCATTATAGAGAGCATTTTTAAATTTAGAGAGTCAAGATTTTATACACTCCAACAATGCTTTCTTTTTTGGCTTTTCATTTTGATTTTCTCGAGAAACATTTGTTGATTTCTCTTCGTATTTTATTTAACGTAATTTTTTATATGTCATTGCCCTATCAATTTAAATATGGTTTGAATAGTTTTAAGAAGTAAATTATAGAAATTTGTGACTTATTAAATGCAATCATTGTTCATTGAGAATAGATAGTGAGTATGGCTCTTTAAATATGTAGTCAAATCCAGTCTCCATTTTAAAAAGTTAAAATAGAGAGCCTCCTGGAGCTTATTTTACATTAACTCTTTGAAGTAAAGATTATTTTGTATTTAGAGAGTCTCTTGAAAATACTCTAATCCATTTCAATAATTAGATAAAAATTATCCATTGTAGTACTCGTTAGTCCACATTTCCTTTTACATAATAGTGGCAAATTATGAGAGAGAGACTTGAGAATAATGGGGAGTGGGCTAGTTAACTATAAAAGTTGACAAACTCCGCGTTTCATTCTACTTCAATATTAGTTATCAACTTGTTTTCCTAATTGATTTTTGTTAGTGTAAATAATATAGCTTAATTATAGGAATTGACGTAATTAGGGATTCTTTTTCCTTATTTAGATTTCTCATCAATTTGTATAAATACGTATCTTCCCCTATGTAATAATTGAAGAATATTAATTCTCCCTTCATTACATGGTATCAGAGCCACCAGAATAAATATTTTTTTTTTGAACCTGTGGTTGTCCTCGTGGTTGCCGGCACTACCTGTGGTTGGTGGGTGGAAGTTCACCAAAGCTGGAGACTTCGGTGGTAACTCGTGGGGTTTTAAATGCGTGTTTTGAGCTTTCGGTAGTGGCGCCGCCTCGTGTTTGTCCAATCTGAAGGTAAGGTTCGCGATTCCGACAACTTCAAGGCTTGGTTTTGGTCGCAACAGCTTATTCCGGCATCGATTGTACCATTTGTCGTCTCTGCTCTCACCTCCGTTGTCGTCATCTGAGTCCATTTGGAGTTAGGGACTGTGTCTGTGGGAATATTGCCTTTTTATTCTGTTGGGCTTTATTTGTGTGGTGGGCTCAGGCTGGTTGGGCTCCATTTGTTTGGTGGGCTAACGTGATTTGAGCTTGGTGGAATATAATCCTATTCAGTTTTTATTATTATTATCATTATTGGGCCTCAATCATTTGTAATTACTTTGGGCTTTTGTGTGGACTTGTGTGGGGGCTTGATTTGGATATTGTCTTTTATTTCTATGGCTGACGAGCAAAAACATCTAGTTGTGATTGATGTCATTCCAGTGATGTCCAAAATCACAGACCACAAGTTGGTAGGTCCAAATTATTTAGATTGGTGTAAGACAGTTCGAATTTATTTGCGGAGTATCTTTATGGCCGACCATCTTATAGAAGATCCTCCAACAGATAGTACTAGTCAAACTTGGCTAAGAGATGATGCCCGATTATTTTTACAAATTCGGAATTCCAATGACACTGAGATAGTCAGCTTAATTAATCACTGTGAGTATGTTAAGGAATTGATGGAATATTTAGAATTTATGTACTTCGGGAAAGGGAATGTGTCGCGTATTTATGAAGTCTATAAGGGTTTTTACCGTGCTGAACAACAGGATCAGCCTCTTCCGATTTATTTTATGAATTTCAAAAAGACATGAAGAACTGAATGTCTTGTTGCCTTTTAGCCCAGATGTGAAAGTTCAGCAAGCTCAGCGGGAACAAAATGGCTGCGATGAGTTTTCTAACTGGTCTTCATTCTCAGTTTGATACTGCTAAATCCCAGATTCTCTCCAGTGCTGAGATTTGTTCCTTGCAAGAAACCTTTACTAGAGTACTACGCACAAATACTAGTGCTTTGGTTGCCTCATCTGTTTAATCTTCTAGTGCTCTTATCAGTCGCCGTGATCATACAAAAGGCAGAGGTGCAGGCAGTTGGGACATTCGAAGTCAGGATGAAAGGGGAATTGTATGTTATTACTGTCATGAGCTAGGCCATACCAAACGTATGTGCCGAAAATTGCACAATAAATCTTTGAAGCCACACTTCGCTCATGTTGCTGCTACTAGTGTTACACCCATCTCATCCTCGGAGCAGACCATAAAGATTTCTGCAGATAAATTTGCTCAATTTACTCAGTATCAAGAAGCATTGAAGAATTTGTCTCAACCTATCTCTGTCATTGCTGAGACACGTAAACCCGATACATGTCTTCTTTCATTTTCCTCAAAATGGGTCATTGATTCTGGTGCCACAGATCATATGACAAGTAATCCTAGTTTCTTCTCCACTTTTCAATCACATACGTCTCCTTCCAACGTTACTTTACCTGATGGTTCTACTTCTTTTGTTCTTGGTTCTGGCACTATTAATCCGACTACTTTACTTTCTTTATCTTCTCTCTTAAGTCTACCACAATTTTTTTTCAATTTAATGTCTGTGAGCAAACTAACTTGACCCTAAACTGTTGCATTTCATTTTTTCCTGATTATTGTCTTTTTCAGAATCTTATGATGAAGAAGATTATTGGTAAAGGTCATAAATCAGGCGGTCTCTATGTTCTGGATAACCCGGTGCCCAAACCCATTGCATGTTCGAGTATCTTAACTCCGTTTGAAGCACATTGTCGGTTGGGTCATCCATCTTTATCTTTGTTGAAGAAACTATGTCCTCAGTTTCAGATTGTGTCGTCTTTAGATTGTGAGTCGTTTCAATTTGCAAAACATCATCGTTTGTCCTCCGTTCCTCGAGTCAATAAGAGAGCTAGTTTTCCTTTTGAGCTAGTTCATTCAAATGTTTGGGGTCCGTGTCCTGTAGTGTCTAAAATTGGATTTCAGTATTTTGTTACATTTTTTGATGATTTCTCTCGTGTGACTTGGTTTTATTTAATGAAAAGTCATTCTGAATTATTCTCTCATTTTAATGCATTTTGTGCTGAGATTAAAACACAGTTTAATGTTTCTGTGCAAACGTTGCGAAGTGCTAATGGTAAAGAATATTTTTCTAATTCTTTTCAGACTTGCATGCTTTAAAATGGTATTTTTCATCAATCCTCGTGTGTTGACACACCATGGTGTGCCTGAAAGAAAAAATAGACATCTTGAGATAGCGAGAGCACTTTTGTTCCAAATGCATGTTCCTAAACAGTTTTGGGCTGATGCGGTCTCCACGGCCTGTTTTTTGATCAATCGGATGCTTTCATCTGTCCTTCATGGTGAGACTCCTTATAGTGTCATTTTCCCTATCAAACCATTGTTTCCTATTGAGCCCATAATATTTGGTAGTACTTGTTTTGCTCGTGATGCTCGTCCACAGGTCACTAAATTAGAACCAAAATTCTTAAAATATGTTTTTCTGGGTTACTCTCGTCTACAAAAAGGGTATAGGTGCTTCTGTCAGAGTCTTAATAAGTATCTTGTGTCGGCTAATGTTACATTCCAGGAACATATTTCCTTCTTCCCTACTTCTATTTCTTTCCATAAGGGGGAGGATGATGATCTGTTAGTTTATCAGGTACTTTCTCAGCCAAATGATCTTGCTTCTCCACATATGGTTCCCACACCATCACCATCACCACCACCGCCAACTCCCATTCGCCAGGTTTATTCCAGATGACGTCACCCTCCTGATGCATGTTCAGCACCTATCTCTTCTTCGGCATCGGATCCAGTGTCCAGCGATCTTCATCTCCCTATTGTTCTCTGCAAAGGTAAACGTCCGTACACTTATCCTATTTCCTCTTTTGTTTCTTATGATAACTTATCTTCTCAATCTTTTTCTTTTGTTGCTTCTCTTGACTCTTTAACTCTTCCGAAAACTATTCATGAAGCTTTATCCCATTTTGGTTGGCGTGACGCTATGATGGAGGAGATGAATGCTTTAGATACTAAATCCAAAGCTTTATCCCATAATGGTACTTTGGATTTAGTAAACTTACTTGCAGGGAAACGGGCTATAGGGTGCAAATGGGTGTTCACGGTTAAGGTCAATCCGGATGGGTTTGTTGCTCGATTGAAAGCCCGTCTTGTCGCGAAGGAATATGCTCAGACCTATGGAGTTGACTATTCTGACACTTTTTCGTTGGTTGCTAAATTGACCTGTTCGGTTTATTTCTATGGCAGCTACTCATCATTGGCCTTTGTATCAACTTGATATCAAGAATGTTTTTCTTCATGGTGATTTTCAGGAGGAAGTGTATATGGAGCAACCTCCTGATTTTGTTGCTTAGGGGGAGTTTGGGTGAGTTTGTCGTCTTCGAAAATCTCTGTATGGGTTGAAACAGAGTCCTCGCGCTTGGTTTGGAAAATTTAGTCAGGCTGTTGAAAAGTTTGAATGATGAAAAGTGAGTATCATTCTGTGTTCTACAAACAATCGACAGCTGGCATCATTCTTTTAGTTATGTATGTGAATGACATTGTCATTACTGGAAGTGATACTACGGGAATCTCATTTTTTAAGTCTTTCCTTCATACTCAGTTTCACGCAAAAGACTTAGGAATGCTAAAGTATTTTTTAGGTGTTGAAGTCACAAGAAGTAAAAAATGGATCTTCTTATCTCAAAGAAAATATGTCCTTGACTTATTGATCGAGACAGGAAAATTGGGGACGAAGCCGTGTAGTGCTCCAATGACTCCAAACATGCACCTTACAGGAGATGGAGAACAAATTAAAGATCCTGAAAGATATAGAATGTTGGTTGGAAAGCTCAATTATTTTACGGTGACTTATCTAGATATTGCATATTATGTCAGTATTCTAAGTGAATACATGTCTTCCCCAACAGTTCATCATTAGGTAGCGCTAGAACAGATTTTGTGCTACTTGAAAGGAGCACCTGGACGAGGAATCTTGTATGCAAATCATGGGCACACTCGTATTGAATGTTTTTCAGATATAGATTGGACAGGTTCCAAAGTGGATAGAAGATCCACATCAGGTTATTGTGTTTTCATTGGAGGAAATTTGGTCTCGTGGAAGAGTAAGAAGCAGAACGTGGTGTCAAGATCAAGTGCAGAGGCAGAATATAGGGCTATGACACAGTCTGCGTGTGAGATAATGTGGATATGTCAACTCTTGCCTGAAATAGGTCTTCAAATTTCAGTACCAGCAAAATTGTGGTGTGATTATCAAGCTGCCATTCATATTGCATCTAATTCTGTGTTTCATGAGCAAACTAAGCATATTGAAATTGATTGTCATTTTGTTCGCGAGAAAATTCAGCAATGTTTGATTTCTACAGGGTATGTGAAGATTGGAGAACAATTAGGGGATATTTTCACGAAAGCTTTAAATGGGGTTCGGGTTGATTATCTCCGTAACAAGTTAGGCATGATTAATATCTATGCTCTAACTTGAGGGGAATGTTAGTGTAAATAATATAGCTTAATTATAGGAATTGACGTAATTAGGGATTCTTTTTCCTTATTTAGATTTCTCATCAATCTGTATATATGCGTATCTTCCCCTATGTAATAATTGAAGAATATTAATTCTCCCTTCATTACAATTTTATTTGCATTTAAGGGGACAGTACTGGATATGGCAAAATCACTTATATTTCCTCTTCCACTTTTAGCTGTTGCTCACCAGCAACTTCTAGCAGGTATAGCAAACGCATCTCATATTAAACTTATTTTGGACTAGTATTATTAATATTTAAACATTAAATGTAGTATTCTAACGCAACCTGGTTTTCACTTTTTATGCTCTTTTCTTCAGGATCTTCACATAAATTGAAGGATGGCGAGGATGCCACATTGCTTAAAGTATTACTACAGTAGAAAGCTAACTGAGATTCTTTCAAAGCTCTTTCTTCTCAGAAATATGAGTTCTAAATATCCATCTCCATCCATAACTGTGTGCCAACAGGTCTGGGAAAAGTTATCTGGAGTGAACGTCATAGATGCAGCCAATGAGAAAACTTATGATCCTCAGGAACTGGCTCACAAATTGCCAACCAATTCAGATACTGTGAAACGAATTGGATTTATTGGACTTGGAGCTATGGGTTTTGGAATGGCAACTCACCTTCTGAAATCAAATTTTTCTGTAGTTGGTTACGACGTGAGTATTTAATTCAGCCTATCATGTTTTATCATAGCTCCTCATATTTAACAGAAATGTATGATTAAGTGAAGAATGTGTAGTTCCATGAACTGCATTTCCAGTTATCATCTACATCTTGTGCATGGTGGTGACGCATCTATTACATCTGAGTGTTCTTCCACTCCGGCTTTCATATAAAAATCTGCCAGCATAAATCAGATACTAAAAAATAAACACATAGTAAAAATGAAACCGATTTCGTTTTGTGCTTCAGAAAGTGAAAGTTAAAAAGAAAAGAATATATGGTAGAACCTTTGTATTGGAATGTTGGAACCAAACTCTTTTATTACTTGAGGAAGTTATATAACTTAATAGAGGTGTAGTTACATTATTTTGACTGGGTTATCCTTAGTTTCAAGTGGTATAGAGGTAAAGTATGCATTACATTAATAATTAATGGAGCATGTCAAATTCAATGTATAGACATTGATAAAAGAGATGGACATACTTTCAAGAAACTAGTATTTATATCTATGTTGTGTTGGAAATATGCAAAAGTTATCTTAAAATTCTAAAATTTTGTACTCTTTAATGTTTTTCTCTAAAAGTCTAATATTTCCAATATATAATAATTATACTATGTGGAGGCAAATTTCTTATGACAGGATGTAGAAAAATTATAATTTATTACAATGTTGGGTTATTCTTATTTATAACTGGTCCAAGTTGGGACCATAATTTTTATGAGTACATGGAGGTTATTCCTATAGAGAGGTTTTACTGTAGATGTCAACTTTTTTCCTGTTCTGTTTTTTGGTTTTATTTTTGTTCAGGACGGCATTGTGGGTGTATTACCACTAATTTAGCTTATCATGATTATTTATTGACTTAAACTTGTTAGAAAGTATTATTTCTGTGTGAATGACTTAATTTTCACAGAAGTGTAAATGTAAGATTTCTAACTAAATAAAGTCAGTTGCTGGATTCGATAGAAATCACATTTTTATAGAAGTTTCTATAATTTTCTTCCTAAATGTGAATACAGATGCGAGCTGATAAGTGAGGTTTAGATTAATAGGAGGAAAAGGTATTCTGATGACCTAGGATATGGGCATTCTCCTGTGACCTTGAAGTAACCGCTACCATTGTTCTCTACTGGCATTCTTTTCAAAACTAGTCTAATTTTGGATCCAAATCCGTACTTGTAGCAAAAACATGACTTGTGAATAAAAAATGAAGATCAACTGTTTAAAATCTTGAAAAACTATTTTTAAAAAACGGAAATATAAGTGAGAAGAATAATATTGAATGATATATATATCGATTTCCTCTATATTACAAAGTACAATACCCTATTTATAGGGTTATAACTAAACCAAAAAAGGAAAGATTATACAATCAACTATCTTAGGAAAATATAACTAATTACAATCTATTACAATCTTTGACACTCCCCTCAAGTTGGAGCATAGATATTAATCATGCCCAACTTGTTACAAAGATAATCTACCCGAACCCCATTTAAAGTTTTCGTGAAGATATCTCCTAATTGTTTTCCAGTCCGCACATACTCGGTAGAAATCAAACCTTCTTGAATTTTCTCACGAACAAAGTGACAATCGATCTCGATATGCTTAGTTCGCTTATGAAACACAAGATTAGATGCAATATGAAGGGCAACTTGATTATCACACCATAATTAAGGCCGATTTCAGTCAATAGTTGACATATCCACATTATCTCACACACTGACTGTGCCATAGCCTTATATTCTGCCTCTGCACTTGATCGTGACACAACATTTTGCTTCTTACTCTTCCATGAGACCGAATTTCCTCCAACGAAAATACAATAACCTGATGTGGATCTTCTATCCACTTTGGAACCTGCCCAATCTGTATCTGAAAAACATTCAATACGAGTGTGCCCATGATTTGCATACAAGATACCTCGTCCGGGTGCTCCTTTCAAGTAACACAAAATCTATTCTAGCGCTGCCCAATGATGAACTGTTGGGGATGACATAAACTGACTAACCACACCGACAGAATATGCAATATCTGGACGAGTCACCGTAAGATAATTTAACTTTCCAACTAATCTTCTATATCTCTCAGGATCTTCAAGTCGTTCTCCATCTCCTGTAAGGTGCATGTTTGGGATCATTGGAGTACTACAAGGCTTCGCCCCCAATTTTCCCGTTTCAGTCAATAAGTCCAGGACATATTTTCTCTGAGATAAGATCCCTTTCTTACTCCTTGAGACTTCAACACCCAAGAAATACTTTAGCACCCCTAAGTCCTTTGTGTGAAACTGAGTATGGAGAAAAGATTTAAGAGATGAGATTCCCGTAGTATCACTTCCAGTAATGACAATGTCATCCACATACACAACTAAAAGAATGATACCATATGCAGAATGTCTGTAGAACACAGAATGGTCAGACTTGCTTTTCATCATACCAAACTTTTCAACAGCCTGACTAAATTTTCCAAACCAAGCACCAAGCACGAGGACTGTTTCAAACCATACAGAGATTTTCGAAGAGAAACTCGCCCAGACTCCCCCTGAGCAACAAAATCAGGATGTTGCTTCATATACACTTCCTCCTGAAGAAAAGCATTCTTGATATCAAGTTGATGCAAAGGCCAATGGTGAGTAGCCGCCATGGAAATAAACAACCGAACAGAAGTCAATTTAGCCCATGGAGAAAAAGTGTTAGAATAATCCACTCCATAGATTTGAGCATACCCTTTAGCGACAAGACGGGCTTTCAGTCGAGTAACGGACCCATCTGGATTTACCTTAACTGTAAACACCCATTTGCACCCTATAGCCCTTTTCCGTGAAGGTAAATCAACCAAATTCCAAGTACCATTGTCATCCAAAGCATTCATTTCCTCTATCATTGCATGATGCCAACCGGGATGAGATATAGCTTCATGAACGGTTTTAGGAATAGAGATAGAATCAAGGGATGTAATAAAGGAAGAAGATGAAGGCGACAAAAATTATAAGAAACAACAGAAGAAATAGGATAAGTACATTGGCGTTTACCTTTGCGTAATGCGATATGGAGATCATCGTTTGAGACTGGATCTGATGACGAAGGAGCAGGTGCGGGACATGAATCAGGGAGGGTGCGCCTGGAGTAAACTTGACTAATAAGAGGCCTAACAGGAGCTGGCTCCGAGACAGGGGCAGTGGATGTGATAGAATATACTAACAAATCATCATCGTCCTCCCCCTGATGTGCAGGAGGAGGAGAAGACGGACAATAAGGTGTGGTTTCCATAAAGGTAACATCAACGGAGACAAGATATTTGTTAAGACGAGGACAGTAACATCTATAACCTTTCTGAAGACGAGAATAACCAAGAAAGACACATTTCAAGGACTTCGGATCTAATTTGGTTACATGCTGACGAACATCTCGAACAAAACAAGTGCTACCAAAGATCATAGGGGCAACAGGAAATAGTGACTTAAGGGGAAAAAGAATTTTGTAAGGGATCTCACCACAAAGAACATATGAGGGCATGCGATTAATCAAAAAACATGCGGTAGAGACTGCATTGGCCCAAAAAGGCTTAGGAACATTCATTTGAAATAATAGGGCTCGTGCAGTTTCAAGAAGATGTCTGTTCTTTCTTTCTGTTACTCCATTTTGAGATGGAGTATCAACACAAGATGTTTTGTGGAGTATACCATTCTGAACCAAATAAGACTGGAATAACGCTGACATATATTCTTTGGCATTATCACTCCGCAAAGTACGGATCAAAACATTAAATTGAGTCTTAATCTCAACACAAAACGCACAAAAGATAGAAAACAACTCGGAACGACTCTTCATTAAATATAACCAGGTTACACGAGAATAATCATCCACAAAAGTAACAAAATACTTAAAGCCCGATTTAGACAAAATGGGACAAGAACCCCAAACATCAGAATGAACTAATTCGAAAGGACCACTAGCACGTTTATTGACTCTTAGACTTGAACAAAGACGATGGTGTTTTGCAAACTGACACGACTCACAATCTAATGAAGATACCGTACTAAACTGTAGACAAAGCTTATTGAGCAAAGGGAGAGATGGATGACCCAACATACAATGTGCCTCGAAGGGAGATGTGACACCAGAGCAAGCAACAGATTTTGCTATCGATGTGTCCAGAATGTAGAGGCCTCCAGACTCATGTCATTTACCAATAGTTTTCTTCGTCATAAGATCCTGAAACAAGCAATGATCAGGGAAAAATGAGATGCAAAGAGTGCGTAAGCTGACTTACAGATATCAAATTAAATGACAGGTTAGGTAAATGTAAGACAGAAGACAGAGGAAACAGAGGGGTAGGAGTAATTGTGCCAGACCCAAGAACACAAGATGGTGACCCATCGGCAAAGTTACGGTAGAGGTGGAAGTATGTGACTTAAAGGTAGAGAATAGACCAGAATTACCTGTCATATGATCTGTGGCGCCAAAATCAATGACCTATTTGGAGGATGAGGAAATAAGACACGCATTTGGGTTACCTGAATCAGCAATAGCGGTGACAGAGGAAGATGACTTAAGTGACTCTTGATACTGTGAGAACTTGGCAAATTCATCTGCAGAGATAAGGATTGATTTTCCATTGTGGATGCAACATGGGCCGAGTGAGCTTTTTGATTCCTGTACTGGAGCTTTCTATACTCACGCTTCGTATGTCCTGGCTTGTGACAGTAATAACACACAATTCCTCCAGAAACTCATGTTTGAGCTTCAAACCCTTGCGAACCTCCTCCTTTATTGACACTCTGATTGGTTGATCTCACGGGCTCATAATTATTATTTCGACTGACCAGAGCACCATTGAATTGAACGGGTGGAGCACTTTCAGTGTGGAGTACTCGATTAAATACTTCTTGTAACGATGAGATCTCAGAACTAGAAAGAACTTGTGACTTAGCAGTCTCAAATTCGAAGGAAAGACCAGCAAGGAAACTTATGACAGCCATTTGTTCTCGTTGGCTTTGTTGAACCTTTACATCATGGCTAAAAGGCAGTAACAGATTAAGTTCCTCATAAATCTTCTTAAATTCCATAAAATAGGTTGTAAGGGATTTATCTTGTTTTTCTGCACGGTAAAATGCTTTGCACACCTCAAACATTCGTGAAAGGTTCCCTTTACCAGAATACAGGAAATCCAAATAATCCATCAACTCTTTGACAAATTCACAGTGATTGATCAAGCCTATTACCTCACCATCGATGGAATTTCGAATTTGCAAGAATAAGCGAGCATCCTCTCTAAGCCACGTCTACTTTGAATCATCTTTGGGGGGATCTTCAGTCAAATGAGTATCTTTGTCAATACTCCGTAGATAAAGTCGAACGGTCTTGCTCCAGTCCAAATAATTTGAGCAATTAAGTTTATGATCCGTGATTTTTGACATTGCAGGTACCATATCCGACGTACCCATGAATTTTTTTTTCATGCATAACTACAAAGCAGCGATGTAAGACGGCCCAATAACCAAAATAATTTACCAAAATAATTCAGGCCCGATAAGGCCCAACAAAAACAAAGTAATTCACTAAAAGAAGCCACGCCCAAGAAACCAAACAATTTCTGCCCAATAATATAAATAACAGAGGCCCAAATCGAGCCAGGCCCAATCACCCGAACCCGGTTTCAATCTCAGTTACAAACAGAAGGAGGACACAAATTGTAACCTGAGATCAAACTGGGAAATCACCAAACACGGAGACGAAATCACCACCACAACACTGGGGATTCTGGCAACCAAACACAGAGACGCCGGAAATATGCTGCAATCGAAAGTCATCGCCGGACCGAGCAGAAAGAGCGGCGACCCACCACCTCAAGGCGTCGCGAACTGAGATGGGAACTTGAGACGAAGCCGACGACGCGAACTGAGCAAGAAAGAACCGACGTCGAGAGATGCAGGTGGCGACGTGAGACAGAGACCGGCGATGCAAGACGAGGACCGGCGATTTGAAGGACAAACTGTAATTCCCGTAACCAAGATCTCACGCACAGGTAAGTAATTAGAGCTCTGATACCATGAGAAGAATATATTGAATGATATATATATCGATTTCCTCTATATTACAAAGTACAATACCTTATTTATAGGGTTATAACTAAACCAAAAAAGGAAAGATTATACAATCAACTATCTTAGGAAAGTATAACTAATTACAATCTATCACAATCTTTGACAATAAGAATTATATTAACAATATAACTTCAAAAATGTCGAATAACTATGTCAATATTGAGTCAGAAATTTTAAGTGATAATATAATCACAATAACCATATTCATAGATCGTTATCATAATCCATAACAAGGAGGGAAAAACGATCGGGAGAATTGAAAGGATAAACTGATAATTAATACCCATTACCGACGGTCATGAAACACATTAGTCAACTATTGACCTTAGTAATTGGCTTCAGTAATGTCATATGAGATGTAGGGCACATAATACATATCGTGAGGAATCAATGATGGAAATTTAGGATTATGGTGAATTAAAATATCAGATTTTATTTATCTATTTATTATTTTTTGTGTATAATATAAAAAGCATTAGCAGCAAATTTTTCTCAAACTTGAGGGTCATGTCCCCTTTGGGAATATTGGTCTGTCACTGACATTATTGCTTCTTTTATCAACTATGTTACTTAGTGGTTATCTTTCCAAGTTAGCTTGCATTGCCTCTTGTTATGGCTCGTGAGAGTGTTTAGCCTGTTCTGACTTTGTCTCTACTGCACGAGTGAAATGGCATTGTTTTATATGGACAGCTTCATTTTTGCACCTCTGAATCTGTGCCTTAGAAGCTCTAATTGCAGATTGATTATTTGGTATTGTGATTAAATAACGGTAGCGAAAGATCTTAGAATTAATGATAATTTCATCTTTGGCAAATAGGTTTATAAGCCTACACTATCTCAATTTGCAAATGAAGGTGGCTTGATAGGCAACTCCCCGGCAGAAGTATCAAAAGGTAGTCATGCAAACTTACGAAAGGAAACTGCAAAGAATATAAAGGCTAATTTGTCCAAAAATTATGTGTTTTACTGCTGTAATATTCATGGTTATTATTTCTGGCTCTATTTGTGGGATGTGGTCCAAATTATTGGCTGATCAAGGTTGCTAGCAAGATTCATTATGAAAGTATTTTGTGGCCTTTGGGAGATTCAAACTTCATTTAGTGCGAACCAAAATAACCAATTCCTACCAAAAGTATCATTTTCAATTTCGTGGAACTTACTACTTTGTCTTCTTGACTCTTTAAGCAATTCATTTTCATCCTTCAATATCATGATTGAACTCGGTTATAGGCTCCACTAAAACACCAAGGATTGTGATTAGACCAGTTCATCCTATTCTCTTTTGAAGTGAAAATAGGATAGAGGCTTGGAGAGAGACCGCCATTTGATTTGAGTTAGTAGTGGTAAATCTGTAATGTTATTTCCAACATATCTTTGTTTCCAGATGTTGATGTACTGGTCGTGATGGTTACAAATGAATCTCAAGCTGAAAGTGTTCTATATGGTGATCATAGTGCTGTGGGAGGTGAGAAATCAGAATGTTTGTTTCCTCTGGAATATTTTTGATGACGGGACTCACTGCCTCTTTGATGTTTGTAGCCCTTCCAACTGGAGCATCTATTATCCTGTCGTCCACTGTTTCTCCAGCATTTATCAGTCAACTAGAGAGAAGATTGCAAAGTAAGTGATTCTATTTCTTATATGATATCCTTTCCATGAATAAATGCGTTCAATTCTTAATGATTAACGAATAATGAACTTTTTTTTGTAGCTTAGTGTATCTTGTGATTATTCCCAAGATTTGGGTTTCTGACCGCTTAGCTATATGTACATGCATATTGTTATCATAACTGTATCTAAATTTTACAGATGAAAAGAAGAATTTGAAGTTGGTAGATGCTCCTGTCTCTGGTGGCGTCAAGAGAGCCGCCGATGGAACGCTTACTGTATGAGTATTTAATGTTATATTACTCACATCTCAATTTTAAGGAAAACCACCTTAAATATTTACCATATCAACAGTAACATTAAATGGAGTGATAATATTTATGCCAGATAATGGCGTCAGGTACAGATGAAGCTCTGGAGCATGGTGGTTCAGTTCTTTCAGGTGGAAAAGACACATGGTCATTACTATTTAATAATATATATTATAAATGCTGATTTATTATCTTTGGAAATTCATTTTATAATTGATTTATTGGCTGCCTTTTGTACAGCACTAAGTGAGAAGCTTTATGTTATAAAAGGAGGTTGTGGAGCTGGAAGGTATGTTTGTATTTTCCTGGATCTTGGTTTTTTTGCTAGGCCCAAATTTCTCTGGCTATTGGCATGCACGTCTTGTGATCTTGGGATGTATTTGTTCTCATTAGTTTACTTAAAGCATACACCTGTAAATTTATTTTTATTTCTACTTGTTATATTCTAGTGGTGTAAAAATGATCAATCAGCTACTTGCTGGAGTTCATATTGCATCGGCTGCTGAGGCAATGGCATTTGGGGCTCGATTAGGTCTTCATACGAGATTGTTGTTTGATGTCATTACACACAGTGCTGGAACATCATGGTATGTGTGATGCACTCAGAAAAGCATTTCTTTTGGTTTTCATTTGATTGTCATTGAAAATTGTTCTGATTCTTAGAAATTGATTTTGTTCGATTTTCTTGACAAATAACTTAGATTTTTGCTGTTCTATTTTCATGGGATATATAATGTTTTGTCCTCATAGCTGAAAATCTGAATTTTGTGAGACTTTCTCAATAGATTGAAGTTATAAATAAACACTAAAACTACCGCAGGATGTTTGAGAACCGTGCTCCACACATGGTGGATAATGATTATACGCCATTATCTGCACTTGATATCTTTGTGAAGGATCTGGTAAGACTCATATTAACCAAGAGAGACAGACTTCTTGATTTTGTCTGAAGTTATTTTTTCTTTGTTATCAGATAATTACATATTATAAATTCAAAAGTTTGTGATTATAATTATTTTACAGGGCATTGTTTCTCGGGAATGTTCATCTCGTAGAGTTCCACTGTTTGTTTCTAGTGTTGCACATCAACTCTTCTTGTCAGGTGGGCTGGAATGAGATTGTTTTGTGAAGCTATATCACTTTATGTTAGTAATTAGGTTGAATGACAAGCTTTACTCTCATCGGAAATCATAATTTCAGTGTTGCTGGTAGCTCAAACCAATAGCCAAGACTAATAAAAAAAAAAAAAAAAATTATTAATTTATGAGCTTGTTTGTATTTTTTTTTTTAAATAATTAATTGGGCTATAAAACTAGCACGTTATCAAATTTTTCGAGAAATAGGGAAATTTACATAGCCTGCAACATGGAAATATTTGATTATTCTCAAGCAGTACCTTCTAATCTTGTGTTTCACGAGGACAACGAACATAGGGGTGAAAAATCTCAATTAGCTATTATAAATCTACAGGTTTACATCTATGGATTTCTTTTACATGCTTTCAAACTTGGATTGAACTACTAGTAAAGGCACATGAAGTAGCATCAACCATACTCGAGTCACATAAAGGAAAAGACTAGGAGCCTGTTCGGTATGGGCTTAAAAACCAATTAAAATTGAAAATATAGCTGTTATTAGGTTCCATTCGTCTAATAAAAGTCAACCATGAAAGCTAGTTTTTCAATTTTAATCTCTACCGAACATGCCCTAGGTTTATATCTGACCAATGCAGAACATGAATATGATTACAGTCACTCCTGATAACTGTACTATCCTTGTCTTTTTCTAAAGTTTCTTAATGATTTGGAAACATAAATATTTCCAATAATAGATGGATAAAAGTTACTGCCAAAGCATCTTTACTTAGACAGAATCTTTTCCTTTGTTTTTTCCCATTCTGGGTTTCTTCAAAAAACTAGAGATACAAAGCATCTTAGATTCGTTTGTTGTCCTATATTGAAATTCATCCGTATGCTTTCTAATTGTACTGGAAAATTTTGGCCCAAAAATGTACATGATGTCCCTTTTAGAACCTCAAAGTTATTAACTGAATCCAGCCTGCAATTTTTCATGGAGTAGGTTCGGCTGCTGGGTGGGGTCGAATGGATGATTCCGCTGTAGTAAAGGTATGGGGTCCTGATCTCTGTGTTTAATAACATTGTTTTTTGTAAACCTTTCTCTAGCTTAGAGTTAAATTAACTATCAGAACCATATTCTTTTCAAATATCTAATGATATAATCGAATTGAAAATTTGAGTTCTTTTCTGTCAACTCCCGTTATTATGCAGGTTTACGAGACACTCACTGGAGTTAAAGTCGAAGGGAAATCCCAGTTTATTAGTAAAGAGTCTGTGTTGAAATCTCTTCCATGTGAGTGGCCAGAAGATCCCATTGAGGATATACTTAAACTAACCCTGAAAAACTTGAAAACTTTGGTTGTTTTGGATGATGATCCAACTGGGACTCAAACTGTGCATGATGTTGAGGTTTTGACAGAATGGTGAGTCACTCCTTAATTATGTTTCTACTTGTGACTTATAAAATAGATGGTGAAAGCTTAACTAAGTCCTCGAATAAGCATATAAGTTGTTGCACAATATGTCTTCTTTTCAGGAGTGTTGAGTCACTTGTTGATCAGTTCAATAGAAGGCCAAAATGCTTTTTCATTTTGACAAATTCCAGGGCATTAAGTTCTGAAAAGGTAAATATCTCATCAAAAATCTATTTTACTCAAGCAAGCCAATATTTATTCCACCTGAGGTCATTTTCTTGGGTTCTCCATTCTACAGGCTAGTGCACTGGTAGCAAAGATCTGCAGGAACTTGTCTACCGCAGCAAAGACAGTGAGCAACACTGACTACACAGTAGTTCTGAGGGGGGATTCGACTTTACGTGGTCATTTCCCAGAGGTAAGGATGTTGATGATAAAGAGGATGTTACTTTAGACATTTTCATTCCAGACATGCATGAATGCTTTGATTTTGATATAACTAGGAAGCAGATGCTGCTATTTCTGTAATTGGTGAGATGGATGCATGGATAATTTGCCCTTTCTTTCTACAAGGAGGCCGGTACACTATTGGTGACGTACACTATGTTGCAGACTCTGATAGGTATTATTTTTTGTTGTTTTCTCCTAAATTATATTGGACCACGTTTGGATAACCTTAAAAAGCTTTGTTGCCAGCTTTCATATTATATAAAAGAGGTCACTTTCTGATGTCTTTACTTAAGAGTAAATTTATGTGTAATTTTAAAATAAGAAATTATTTTATTTGTCAAATTTGGAAACAATTAGGTTACTTGTTCTGAGAATAAGGTAAGACTTTCATTCGATACAAGTAACTTGTGAACTAAAATTTAGTTTTCCAAACATGCTGGAAATTTTTTTTTTACTCAAGATTACATTTTTTAGGTTTTTGTAAATCTTATTTAAACATGCTTCATAGTTATGCTTGATAGTTGAGTTGCCTAGCATTAACACTGTGTGGAACATTGCGTCCCTAGACTCATTCCTGCTGGTGAAACAGAGTTTGCAAAAGATGCTTCTTTTGGTTACAAGTCTTCTAATCTTCGAGAGGTTTAGTATTTTCAATTAGCTTTGTGGATAATATAGCACTTTATAAATATTATAAAAGGAAATTGTTAAGCGTTTTTTTGTTTGCGATTTTAGTGGGTGGAGGAGAAAACTGGAGGACGTATACCTGCTAGTAGTGTTGCATCTATTTCTATCCAACTTCTAAGAAAAGGTGGGCCTGCTGCTGTTTGTGAGAATCTCTGCAGTTTAAAGAAGGTACTAGAAATAGAGCTCGATTGTCATGTCACGCCTGAATTTTATTTATTTATGCATATTGCATGCTGAGGTTTGAATATTATTGAATGGAACAGGGGTCTACTTGTGTAGTTAATGCTGCTACTGAAAGAGATATGGTTGTATTTGCTGCAGGAATGATTCAGGTTTATCCAATGTTTTTTGCATTCTAGAAGCTCTCTTACTTACATATTTGTGAAAAAATATGCAAAGCTGCTTTTTATTAGCCTGCATTTAATTTGTAGGCAGAATTGAAGGGAAAGAAGTTCTTATGCCGCACTGCAGCTAGTTTTGTTTCTGCTCGGGTTGGAATCATCTCAAAAGCTCCAATTTCACCTAGGGATCTCGGAACGTACAGGGAAAGGAACGGCGGACTAATAGTTGTGGGTTCCTATGTTCCAAAAACAACAAAGCAGGTTATTGTAACTGAAATTTGTCAGTTCAATCATAGAGCTTTCCAACATTTTTTCATCAGTCACAAGTAAATGTGTGGTTGACAGGTTGAAGAGCTACTATTGCATTGTGGTCATGTCTTGAAACATATTGAGGTATTTGTTATATATCATCTGAAATTATTACTTCTGTAACGTAATCAGCAATCAGGTACAAGAAATGGGACAAGAAAATACAAATCAAAATAAGGGAGAAATATAAAATTCTTATTGTCACACCTATGTATTGTTACTGTCTTCCCAAATCCCTGAAGCCCTTCTGGAGGCATAGCCTTCTACCTAAACTCAGGCCTTAAGTCTTGCTTTACCTTGTTAACATGTTTGGTGAGGTGGATTAGTTAGTACTGAATAATATAAATATGAAAAAGGTTAATTTTTTCCTGAAAGAATTAAAGGTATTCTCTCTTATTTCATTCATAGAAAGCTTATAGATATTTATACAAGTGACTAATACTATTTTATGATAGAAATTAGGGCAACACTATTTAAGGAGATAATCTCTCACACCCTCCCTCAAGCTGGAGCATAGATATTTATCATGTCCAGCTTATTACAAAGATAATTCACCCGAACTCCATTTAGAGCCTTTGTGAAGATATCTCCCAATTGTTCTCCTGTTTTCACATACCCTGTAGAAACCAAACTTTACTAAATCTTCTCACGGACGAAATGACAATCAATCTCAATGTGTTTCATTTGTTCATGAAAGACTAGATTAGATGCAATATAAAGTGCAGCTTGGTTATCATACCATAACTTAGCCGGTATTAAGGTCTTGAGGCCCACTTCGGTGTATCCACATTATCTCACATACGGACTTAGCCATTGCCCTATATTATGATTCTACACTCGACTATGAAACTACACTCTGCTTCTTGCTTTTCCATGAAACTAAATTTCCTCCAACAAATACACAATAGTCAGATGTAGATCTTCGATCTTCCTTAGATCCTGCCCAGTCAGCATCTGAAAAACATTCAATCCTGGTATGACCATTATTGTCATACAGAATTCCTCTCCTAGGTATTCTTTTCAAGTAGCATAAAATTTGTTTTATTGCCCCCTCTAAATGGCCTTCTCCCAAATTCAGAAATGCGACCGACGAGCACTATTAGGTTGAGTAGAGGCTGAATATTCTGTGCGGAGTACTCTACTGAAAGCTTCTTCTAAAGAAGATATCTCGGGGCTAGAAAGAATTTGAGATTTAGCAGTCTCAAATTTAGAGGGAAGACCAGCCAAGAAGCTCATAATCGTCATTTTCTCTCCGAGCTTGCTGAACTTTTACATCAGTACCGAATGAAAATAGCATGTTAAGCTCCTCACGAGTCTTCTTAAAATCCATAAAGTAGTCAGTAAGAGATTGGTAACCTTTTTCTGCACGATAAAAAGCTTTACACACATCATAAATGTGTTTGATATTTCCCTTGCCAGATTACATAAACTCCAAATAATCCATTAATTCTTTTACAAATTTACAGTGATTTATCAAACTAACCACCTCACTATCAATAGAGTTACGTATTTGCAAAAACAGACGAGCGTTCTCTCTTAGCCATGAGGTTTTCAAACCATCACTATGTGGTTCATCAGTTATGTGATTATCAATGGCAATACTCCGTAAATACAATCTAACAGTTTTACTCCAATTTAAATAATTAGATCTATTAAGTTTATGTTCCGTAATTTTTGGCATCATAAGAACCACATCAGATACAACAACCGAAGTCTTATCTTCCATTTATCAAATACCAAGCAAATAACAAAGCAAAAAATCACAATAGAGTCGAAATACTTGAAGAATCCGAACCTGAGTAAGTAGCTCCTGATGCTAAAAATAAGTAAAGACTAGAAGCTTCAAATAAAGTTGGAGCACACACCTTCAACCAAAGAACATAGAAATCTGCAATTCCCAGTTACCCACAATTCCAAACAACAAACCCTGCTTCCCAAGTAACTGACTTATAAGTCACGCTGTCAAAATCGCTGCTCGCCAAAAACGGGAGACCCAACTAAACTAAAAAAAACTGTGCTGGACGGCGACGAGGACTGAACGGCGTCGGGTGGAGGTTGAACAGCGACTCCCCCGGTGCAGGCGGTGTTGACTTGGTTCGCCGTAAGATGAAGCAGAGACCTAACGACACTGTAAAAAGGGGGCCGGACGGTGTGCGAAGATTGGACTACGAGGGCGAAGGTTGACCGATGACAGGCGACCTCCCTGGTGCAGTCGGCGCTGGCTGGAACTGTCGGAGAAGCGAGCAGAACCCTAGTGCGAGATGCTAGGGCGGCGCGACGAGGTTAAACGGCAATCGACGGGCGCCATTCAGCTTGCCGGAGAAGGTGCCGGAGATGAAGGGAAGATCTAACCCTAATCTCACTATACCTCTGATGCCATGAAAGAATTAAACGTATTTTCTCTTATTTCATTCATAGAAAGTTATAGATATTTATACAAGTGACTAATACTATTTTAGGATAGAAATTAGGGCAACACTATTTACTAGACTATTTAAGGAAATAATCTCTAACATTTCCATAGTAGTCTCAAGCAAGATCTAATATTGCATACCAAGCAAGCACTGTATGTACAATGATCTCAGCAATTATTATTGTGCAGCAAGAGATCGTCTAATGGTCTTAACTGTTGAAAATATGGTCATAAATTGGCTTTTTGCTATGTTTTCAATAGATTTCTGTTGATAAAATAGCCATGAAGTCATTAGAAGAAAGGGAGGAAGTGATCGCTCAAGCAGCTGAAATGGCTGATGTGTTCCTTAAAAGTGGCAAAGATACTCTTTTAATGACTAGTCGACAGCTCATCACAGGAAAAGGTGAGTCTAGTTTTACATATCCCCTCTATCTCATATCCCTTTTCATTCCAATATCCATTCAATAGCAAAAGAAGATTGTGTATTTTATCTTGTACATTTCTGTTGGTTATCCTCTGTATGGAAAACAGATGCTTCTGAAAGTTTAGCAATCAATTCCAAAGTGAGTTCTGCACTTGTGGAAATAGTGCGCAGGATAACTACTAAACCTCGGTATATCCTTGCAAAGGTACTTATTATTCGTCTGAAGAGCTGTACGGAGATTCACTCTTTATTCAATTACTACCATTATTTAAATCTTGATTTTACCATCCTGTTCTAACCTTGATTTATAGTTATTAAATTCGCCTATTACTGTTACTATAGCTGTATGGTGATCATGTTTCTTTTCACTTTTCTATAATCTTCATACAGAGTGAAGAATTTTATAGATTAACAATTTAACGAAATTGTTCTTGTCATAGGGTGGAATTACGTCATCAGACCTTGCAACGAAAGCCCTAGAAGCAAAACGGGCCAAAATACTTGGACAAGCTTTGGCTGGTGTGCCCTTGTGGGAGCTTGGTCCTGAAAGCAGACATCCAGGAGTTCCATATATTGTTTTTCCTGGTACTTCCAAGTTGTTATTGAAAAAAACTATCAGATCCTGTTGTGATTCTATATTTTTATTCTGTAAAATAATTGTATTTCTCAGGAAATGTTGGTGACAGTAAAGCTGTAGCAGAAGTAGTTAAAAATTGGATCCATCCTGGCAGGCTTTCCACCAAGGAACTTTTACTTGTAAAACCTTGTAACCTTTGACAAATTTCAATTTTGTTCATTCAGTTACTGATTATCTGTTACATATGAAGAATGCCGAAAGAGGTGGATATGCTATTGGAGCTTTCAACATTTATAATTTGGAAGGAATTGAAGCAGTTGTTGCTGCTGCAGAGGAAGAACGAAGTTCTGCTATTTTACAGGTTTGAAGCTTTCATTATCTATATACCAAATTTATAGAATTTAAATTTAAAACTTATCAACTTCCGTAAACAACTCTATAATCTATATGACATGCTAGAACGCTCTCAGCTGAAATGTGCTTTGATTTGATATTTGATAACAGAATTCTTATGAATAATCTATCTGGCCATTTGTTTATGCCCCTGGCCTAATTGGACGAAAAGATAATCTTCTACATTTTCACTATGCAATGAAATTTTCCCTCGTATGAATAAAAGTTCATGAGAAGGTGGAAGGAAATCGAAGAAATCTATTAAGATGTTGACCATTTAATCACATGGTTAATACTGAGAGGGATTGCAGTAGTGAAATTAAAGGACTTCCAACTTGATGCATTATGCTGGTTATAATGAAAATAAGAAACAAGCTTCCTTAACTAAGACTTGCCCTGTGAACAAAAGTATACCTTTAATATAAATGAAAGTGTTGAAGGTTTTTAAAAGCCCCCCTTTCTTTCTGGCACACTAATGCGCTTTGATTAAACATTTGTAATTTGTTATTTGTTCTGTTCCTAGTACCTAATAGAAAAATGAAATGGATACATTGCTATTAATTATGGATATCATTTTAGTTTGGTACAGACTCTATAAACTCATCTTTTCCCAAACTCATTTTTTACATCACATCTCCAAATAACGTCAGTTGTTGTAGTACAACTTTTCATTTCTTGTTCGATCTTTCAGTAGGTAGTCAGCTGCGGGCTAACATAACTATTCCCTACTTTTTAACCACGCATTCTCTAAAAAAAAAAATTCTTCCCACAAAATCCATTATCAAAAAATCTACATCAAGCAGGCCCCAAGTGTTATATCCATTTTGTGCCTTGAATACCATGACGGCATGATGACCAAATGCTTCAGTCAAAAGAAAAGGGTTGACAATATTACTTTATTGTTTGTTGTTCCAGATCCATCCTAGTGCCTTGAAGCAAGGAGGAATTCCGTTGGTTGCCTGCTGTATTTCAGCTGCAGAGCAAGCAAGTGTAAGTAGCATTTCATGGATTATGATGTAGCATCATTTCTAACTCTCTAAAAGAAATATCAATAACCAAAATATATGAAGTTTTTTGATGGAGATCATATTAAGCCCCTGTTTGACCCACATTATTTTTTTCATTCTCATTCTTCTATTCATTTTCAACTACACATTCTTCAATAAAATAATATTTTCCATCACATCAATAATTTTTCCTTCTTTTTCAACCACATATTCCTCATCCCATCACTTCAAAAAAATGCATTCTCTCATTTTAATATGCACCAAACACACTCTAAATACTCTCCCGAAGAATTACCAAGATTGAACACTTAAGAAGAGAGTCTATATTTTATTTTGAGGGATTTTCTTATACTTGATAACGGTTATAGTTTCTGGTCAAAATCATGATGAGTAAATTGTTGAACTTTTGTGACAGGTTCCTATTACGGTTCACTTCGACCATGGAGATTCCAAGCAACAATTGTTAGAAATTCTTGAGTTGGTATGTTTCTTCTTCATTGTAATGCAAAGTGTGTACTTATTTCTTTCATTTCTAAATTGACCAAAAACTATGATCAAGTCCTATTTCCATGGTTATCTAACATATGATTTGAATTGGTCTCTCTCTAAAAAATATATTACTAGCAGGACTTTGATTCAGTTATGATAGATGGTTCGCATCTTTCATTCAAAGAAAATATTGCGTACACAAAACACATTGCTGCCCTTGCGCACTCAAAAAAATTGATGGTAGAAGCTGAGTTGGGAAGGTTGTCGGGAACAGAAGATGACTTGACTGTGCAAGATTATGAGGCAAAGCTTACTGATGTCAATCAGGTAAGCCCACCCCCTCCTGCTACCTCCCACCACCCTGGGGCTGACATTTATTTGAAGTCATCTATACTTTTGGTTCAGAATTCCCAAATAATCTACCTACATGTAAATTTCAGGCTGAAGAATTCATTGATACTACGGGTATAGATGCTTTGGCGGTTTGTATCGGAAATGTTCATGGAAAATATCCTGCTAGTGGACCAAATCTGAGACTCGATTTGCTCAAGGTCAAGTATTATATTCCTGATGCTACTTTCATACATATAATTATGGAATTAAGTTGGCATAAGTTCATTCGCACACTCGTCTAATGTATCTCCCATATTAGATTTTGGCTTCAAAGGAAAAACCAAGTGTTTTGCATTGGGAAACACATGCTAATGCATTTTCAGTACACCAACACGGATTTTCAGCTGGGAACAGAAGTTCCATTGATGTATCTTGTTAAACCAATGCTTTTTCTGGTTTTTGCCTTGTTCATCCGTGGATGACTGGAAAAACTGAATTATACTTTGCACTCTTTGTTTAAAAATAGTGGAACATTCTGAACTTGGACATGGCTGTTACTATATAGAAATCATTAATATGTCCGGATATCACTGAGAAACTTTAACTACGTCTGCTGATTTTTTCTCCGTCTTGCCTTGCTTTTTCGTCCAGGAACTGTACAAATTGAGTTCAAGAAAAGGAGTTCACCTTGTTCTTCATGGGGCTTCGGGATTGCCAAAGGATATTATCGAGGTAAATATCATTCAGGATAATAGTGGACTCAAAATAATTTTACTGCTTTTCTGAACTTTATATGTGACATTGGCTTCATTTATGCATTATGAATAGGAATGTATAAAGAGTGGTGTAACAAAATTCAACGTGAACACTGAAGTTCGTAAGGCTTATATGGAATCGTTAGCCAACTCTCAGAAAGATCTTATCGATGTCATGAAATCTGCTAAGGAAGCCATGAAAGCCGTGGTTGCAGAGAAGATGCGTCTGTTTGGCTCAGCAGGAAAAGCATGCTAATGTATTGTATTGCAAGGGAAAAATCATCTCACTGTTCAGTCGCTTCACAGTTTTTATGAAATAATTATGGAATCTGTTTCAAATTAATTGTGAACTTGCCAATGTTTCCATAATTTATCTGTGCAAAATGTGAAATTTTCTGTTCTTTTGTATTTAAGGGACTTAATGTGTCTAGTTAATTTTCTAATTACATTAAATTAGACTGTATTATTTGAAACTTTTTTGTTTTTATTCATTTTTCTAAATTTTAATTTAGATGAGAAAATTTTGTTTTAACTTGAAGAAAGATAATTTTTTTCTCTTTGCAAAATGGTTACAACTCAATATGCTATTTCAAAATTAACCTTTTTATTTCACCAACTTTTATAAAAAATTATTAAAAATCTAATTTTATCCAAACTAAACAGGGGCTTAAAATCATATACATCCTGTGTCTCCACTTGACTTCATCGTCGGAGTTTGAGCACCAAAACTCAAATTTGATATCCGTAATGTTTATTTTCGATCACACTACGACATATTCTTCGAAGTGTTTGATGCGTACCCTTATCAAATTATTAACAAACTCCAAAGAAAAAAGACTTGAGAGGAAGACGTAAATTATGACCTTTAACGTACAAATACATGGGGTTTTATTCTAGTTATGAGTTGATCTTGTAACGTTTTCTCTTCTTTTACTGGACTTCAACTTGTGAATGTTTTCCATTAATATGCGCTTATTCTTGAACGCATTTCCCTTCACCTTCATGTACAAGTCATGGTACATGTACTTGTCAATTTTGTTGGAATCTCGGTATCGATGCAACAACCGCCGGAGCACTCTTATTCTCCTCATCCATAGTACATTTGTTGGAAGCCTTGCTTCTCTTGTTCCTCTCCTCTTTCCATATCCGGAGTGCCTACCCTTTCTCTTTGCTTCCATGGCTTGCCTAGCACGAGAACGAGAATGGAGTTTTACGGGCTTTTTGATGATATATCCATCTTCTATGAGTTTCCTCGTGCTCATTCCTTTGAACGAAAAACATTGAACTGGTTAAAGAATCATATCTAATACCTCTAAAGGCAACGCTAAAGGGATATACGAATTGTTATTTAATCATTCAGTACTTCAAGACAGTTTTTCTTACAATCTAGTACATTATAAGAGACTAGCCATAAAAACGATCTCTAGCATAGTTACCCTGCCCACCTGATGCAATACAAAAAGGAGAAAATTTCATGGAGAAGTGAGATCGAAACCGAAAGACTTCATTTATCGAGTCTCCATTTTGGGTGAAACAGCCCAGTAAGCTAAATTCAATGTTTTGTAATGACGTTGGACATTTTTCGGCCAAATTCCATCATTTAGGGCTCCGAAAATGGAGACTTCAAAAAATTGCATCTTTTAGCTTCATTCCCACTTCTCCATGAAATCTTCTTCTTTCTCTATTGCATCATCATCGAGCAAGGAGATGAAAGTATAAAAAGATATAGCAAAGTAATTACATACTAGAATTTGCCATGGAGATATGAATGGTCTCATTGGGATCCGCCCAGATTTTGCCCTTCCCACACTTGAGAATGCTAGCTGCTAATCTCTTCTGCACCCTTAGAGACACCATTTTTTTTTCTTAAGACTGCTTCTATTTTGTGTTGATGTCTTTTTATTCCTTATATAGAAGAACAAAGTTGTTTAAAAGCATGATAGTTTAGAAAGTCAATTTGTGACATTTGACAAGGTTATGTATTTCGTGAAGCAAAAATACAATGCAAGAATTTTGTAAATCAATAAAGAATGAGTATGGCATGTGTTTCTTGGCAGGCAAGTAATTGTGTATTTCGTGAAGCAAACAAGACTTTCAAATTTTAATTAGCAATGTGTTTCTTGGCAGCCAAGTAAATATGAATATAGCCCCTGTTTTATGTCCATTATTCGAAAACTCGTTTTGTTACGTACTCATTTTCAACCACACATTCACATAATAAAATATTTTGCTCATAAATCTAACATTTTCCCTATTTTTTAATAACATTTTTTAAAAAAAGCAATATTTAAAACATTGTTTCCCCCAAATAATGACCACTAAACAGGGGCTAATATCATTAACTATTTAGTGTTGACTGGTTGCGAGGAAATATCTGTTTCTTGTATTCTCTGTGGGCCCAAATTTCACACATACAAACTATCTTGATATGGTCATGTTTGGTAGAAATTAAAATTCAATTTTAATTAAATTTTTAGTAGATTTGATAAGAGTTGATGGAATTTGTGGTTAAAAAGTTGTGAATTTTATAAAATGTGTGTTTAAAATTAATTGTTAACTTTGACTTAAAATTTTAATTGGATTTTAATCCAAATCAAAAGGGGCATATACATGGGCAAAAAAAAAAAGCCTACTCTTGCCCTTGAAAACTTTTTGTGGTCTTGCTCCAAACAAGTTTTTAAGGCCTCTTTCATGTTAAAATGTTTGTTCGCGTGAAACTCGCAAACGTACAGAATCGTTGTACAAGTAATAAGATTTGTGAGTTAAGAGTATCGTTCTCTCGAGGAATAAAGTCTAATTTGTAATTCAATGGCTACTATTAAATTCGAAGTTTGGTAATATAAAAATAGATGGTTTATATGTTTTCTATATCAATCCTAAACTAACAAAACAAATAAAGTATTTATTTAGGATGTGTTTGAGTCACATTATTGTGGAAGAATATATTCTAAAATAGTAGATTGATGGAGAATGTGTGGTTGAAAAAGAAAGAAAAGTTATTGATGTGATAGAAAATATTATTTTATTGAAGAATGTGTGGTTGAAAATGAGTAGAAGAATGAAAATGAAAATTTTAATGAGTAACAAACAATGGCTTAATATGTAAATGTTTGTATCAGAATTGTGAATCCCCCTATTGCTATTTAATTTAATTCTTAATTCTTAATCTAGTAAATTCATGTATTCAAGACAATTGATAATCCACTATTATTCAATATTCTTTTCCAAGATATATTAAACTTATGTTTAACACGATATGATCTTATTCCTAGTCCGAATTCATATGAAAAACATACATTGATTCGCAGGATTTATCACACGTGATTGCACATGTTATATATATTATTCATAATACATATTGTTCATGTGTTGATTTTGACGCGTTCTAAACTTATTGTAAGTATTCCTACACTACAAAAAGCAACTTACTATCTAATTGTGATCAAGCAATCAAATAGTTCAATGAGAATGCAAAATCAATCAAGAAAAATCAAGAAATACTAAACTAATTGTTTCGAATTAAAATAAATAAACAATATGGTTTATCATTCATCCAATATAATGAATAATTTAGCCTAACATTCTTATAATTAAATTGCACGAGAATAATCGAAAAAACATCACCCGAAAATAAGAAAGATGGAAGACGCGTGAGAAATCCACGTTTTTTACTCAAATCTTGAAATCGGGCTATGAATCCTCAAAATTCATGTATGATTCGTCTTAAATTGATGTATAGACTTGTTCTTCGCCTCCAAAATGTGTAGAATACGATGAAATTTAGGTCGAATGGAGGTCTCCCACATTTTGGTCGAGTTTGGTATTTAAAGAATACCAAAAAGATTGCATTGAATTGTTACCAATTAAGCCATTTTCGCTATCTTTGCATTATTTTCTCCAATTCTTCATCAAACATTAAGCCTCCATTTGGTATGCATTAAAATGAACGTTTGTAGAAAAATGTGACTGTTAATGGGCCAACATGGGCCCCACCATAGAAATAAAATGTCAAAAACGTTGGTTGAAATATTAGCATAACGGTTCTTTTTTTCATTTTAATGCCTACCAAACGGAGGTTAAGTTTTACATACAAAATGAAATATAACACAAATTATGTAGTATTTTATCCAAAGAACAGTAAATAATCATCGTTTAGGACATAGAATAAGTACAGAAACTACACTTGTCAATGTCTAAATTATCCTTCTCTATATTGCTGATGTCTCAAAAGCCCTTGACTTATAATGATCATAATAACCTTTTCAAACTCTTAGGAAAAATGAGAATCGAAAAATGACTCCAATCGTTCTCTTAGAAAAAGACGCAATAGTTTAAAACACCCAGAGTCATTTTCCATTTCACAAAGGCTCTTAGCTGCGATTGTAAAGCCGTGGCCAACTCACGACAAAAGGAAATCCATCTCGATCATAGTTAGGAGCCTTTTTTAAAGGAAGCAACTCCGAATATTTTAAATGACAATGATTATTTTTTGTAAAATGATCGTTGTCGTTTAAAATGACCAGAGTCATTTTTCATTTATCACTTTTGAGTTTGATTGACATCTCGTCTTTAATTATACATGATGGTTTAACTTATCCAAAATTAATTGTAAGTCATGCACTTAAAAATTGAATACATTGTACTTAAACAATATATAGTGGAGTGCGATTAATTGTATATAACAAAGTTCGTATTTATAAGTTTTAAAATGAAATCAGACGAAATCAAACCCGATAAAAAAAAGGTTAGAAGTTTGATTGGCATCTCATCTTTCATTATACATGATGGTTTAATTTATCGAAATCAATTGTAAGTAATGAAGCAAGAAGATTATATATAAGAAGATTCGTCTTTCTAAATGTTTTTAAATGAAACTTGTTGAAATCAAACACAATCTATAAGGTTGAGAGTTTGATTGACATATCGTCTTTCATTATATATGATGGTTTAACTTATCCAAGAAGATTGTAAGTTATACACTTACAAACTGAATAGGTATATACTTGAACAATGTGTAATGGAGTACGATGAATTATATATAATGAAGTTCTCTTTCCTATACATTGTTCAATGAAAAAGTTTAAAATCAGTTACAGTCTAAAAGGTTACAATTTTGATTGGCATCTCGTCTTTTATTATATATGATGGTTTAACTTATCCAAATCAATTGTGAGTCGTATACTTAAAAATCGAATGCGATACCTGAACAATGTGTAGTGGAGCACAATGAATTATATATAACAAAGTTTGTCTTCCGATACATTTTTAAACGAAATAGGTTAAAATCAAACACAATCTAACAGGTTACGAGTTTGATTGGCATCTCGCCTTTCATTATACATTATGGTTTAACTTATCCAAATCAATTGTAAGATGTATACTTAAAAACTGAATACGATATGGTTGAATGGTGTGTTTTGGAGTGATCCGTTTGATTTCTCGCAAGTATATAGTATCACGAACAAGTAATAAAGTGACGAGTAGAGTATCATTTTCACGAGAACTATATACTTAATCAAGGTTCAATCAATTTTAAATCTAATTGAATAGTCAATTTTTTTTTTTTGAATGATTTATACTAATTATCTAATTAAATTAACAATTAAAAAGAGCAAGTTATTAAAGTTTTGTAAATTTCAATTGGATGCTACTAAGACCTAGAATTACAAAATCACAAGAAAACATGTTTAATTTGAAGAACATAGGATGGATTTTAGATTGATGAAAGATATAAAAAAAAGATGTATTTTAAAATCTTGAATCTCTCCAATAGTATCTTGTTGAATCTCCAATATATCCTCTTATTATCTCTCCAAAAATCAGGGTTGAAACTCCAACTTCTTGAAAACTTGTAATTGTCCTTTTAATTCTCACAAGAACAATGGATTGGCCTCTCTTTAATGATGTTAATTGATGAATTTAGGTGTATGAGAGGTATATGAGAGGTTTTCCTAATGTATTATATTGTTAGGTATTTATATGAGTTGAAAATCACGTCCAAATTGGTTTTCAAAAGAGTTCAAATCGAATAAGGAAAGTTTCCTTTCAACGCGCATGTTTTGTCTCTGCATATTTGTTGATATTTTTGTCATAACTTTCTCTTTCGATGTTGATTGAGGCGATTCAAAGTGTGTTAAAAAGATAATTCAAATGATCACAAGACCCAGCCAGATGATGTCTGCTGGTTGGTAGTGAGAGGACTCTTAGTACCTGCATACCTACCACCAGAAATGGATCTTAATTTTAGCTAAAAATCTGGAATATAACGTACACGATTGGAAATTGATTTGTGAAAAATACTTTGATCAAATTTCATTTCTTTTTAACTTCTAATTGCATCCAATTGACTCTTAACAATATTCAATTATCATTTTGTGGTCCAAATCAATTATTGAATATTTACAATTTGGTCCTCGAACTTTGGACTTTACCATTTTTCGTTATTTTTTTGCTCATTTCTTCTAATTTTATGTCCAATCATGAATTTATCCTAATAAACCAAAAATACACAAGATTATAATATAATTTATTAAAGAACAGCAGAATGTCAATATTTTAAAGCCTCAATAAATGTATAAAATACACTTATCAAACATTCCACAAACTAAAACATTTATTTGTCCTTAAACAAAACTGCAACAAGATTTTATGGTGTGTTTGAGCCACATTATTTTAGAAGAATATATTCTGAAATAGTAGATTGATGGAGAATGTGTGGTTCAAAAAGAAGGAAAAGTTATTGATGTAATGGAAAATATTATGTTATTAAAGAATGTATGATTGAAAAGGAGTAGAAGAATGAAAATAAAAATTTTAATGTGTACCAAACAAGGGCTTAGTATATAACCTTTCGTAAATTTTTCTTCATCACAAATTCACACATCCCAAAACTTTTTTTTTTTTTTTTTTACTATTTTCCAATATGTGATCTAAGGTTGCGTCTTTATACTTATCATCACCATCTTTAGTTTAAATGGATTTTACTAATTGTGAGTCAACATTTCAACAAATAAAGATTCTTCAAATTTTTTATTACTTCAACCTCCAAAACTCAACTATGTTAATAATCACTTGTCAAAGATCTAATTCTCTCAAATAAGTGTTTAAATTTTAACTAAGGCATGTAGTGCATAAATAAATAATTCTTATTGGTAATGTTCTTTTCTTATCTTATGTGTAGACTTCTCTCCATTAAACTTTTTAAACGATCCTTAGAGCGAGCTTTAGGCCCATGACTTCCAAGTCAGATAATCATAGGGTACCAAGTGTTAAATACCCTTGCAAACTTTATCACTCTAGTTATAAAGGCTATGTGAAAAAAGGTTTTCACTATGAGACAATCTTTTTCCCTTTTTTTTTCCCTTTTTGCTATGATTAGTGCAATACCAATTATTCTTAAAAATCGACTCCTAATTTAAGATTTTCACCTAATTTTTATTTTATTGGCCTTAAACACTCCACACAAGAATTTAAACACATGGAATCCCCATTCATATCCATATTTTCTTACAACGGTTCAATCATCCCCCAAACTATTCTAAATTTGGTCTAAAAATGTATAATGTAGTAATTGTTTTTTGAATTTAACATTTAAGTTCTACTATTTCAATCTATCCAGCATATGAATCAACTCATTGCTTTATAATATTAAACTCAATTCATGTGGGCAAATAGTATCAAGTTTTACATTTATAAAAATCAATTAATCTAAGCATGTAACATATCAACGGTTCAATTCCAAATATATTCGTTGTTGCCAGCAATGCCGCCTAACCTACACAAGTATGCAAACTAAAAAATAACTTTTATTTTTTTAAATTTGTTCTTTATATAATAAAATAATGAGCACACAATCATATGTAAATAATAAAACTAAAAACTTAATTTTTTTTTTCCACCCTCTAACTTAAAATAGATATTGTCCTCAATATCTTAAGTATAACCTAGCAACATAAAGGGATGGAAAAGAAAGGTAGAAGGTACTCCGCAAATCTTAGTAATTAGACTTCTTGGATCATTGCATTTCATTCTTCAACTTGTTAAGCTTTCTCCCGTTCAATATCTCTATACCTTTGAAAGAAAAAGACGAATATAAGAGTCAAGAAACAGTTTAAAACCTATAATATGGTGTTTATGGTAACAAATTTTTTATGCCCCTGGAGTTGTTACGTTGAAATCCGCAAGCCTACGAGATCGTTGTACAAGTAATAGAAATAGTGAGTTTTGGGTTTATCATTCCCACGAGGAATAAGGTTTAAAATATAGATCAATAGTTAGTATTAAATTCGAGTGGGTAGTGACAACAAAATAATGATTTTGTGGTTGTTTATACTACTTCTAATCTATACTAATAAAACAAGTAAACTGTTTTTTCGGGTGTGAATGTTTGTATTGGATTCATGATTCCCCCTATTTCCATGTATTTCAAATTTCAATTAATAATTTAGTTAACTTCATGCATTTTTGACAACCTATAACGCTAATATGTTAAATGCTCTTATCCAAGATACACCAAAATATGATTAACACGACTCGATCCTATTTCTAGTCTGAATTCATGTGGAAACCATACATTTAATTTAGGTTATTTACATTATTGCATATGTTATAGATATTATTCCTAATTCCTATTTTCCATGTGTTGATTTTATCACATTCTAAACTTATTATGAATAGGGAGATTTTCACAAATGTCACTAAATTTGAAAAAAAAAAAAAAAAAAATTGTATGTGCACTCAATTTGTTAAAAAATGTCACTTTTTTTTACTTGAAAGGTCCAAATTACTCTTGGGTTACCTTTGTAAGAGCAATTAATGCTTGATTGGAATGTCATTAATGATTTGATTTGATGATTAAATTTTTATTATTTTACTCATTGTATATATGTATATTATATTCAATAACATGTATTTTCTTCCATAAAATAAAGAAAAGAAATTCAAATCCTAACATAAACAAACCCTAAGTCCTAAATAGACTTCCATGAACACATTTTCTTCCAAGAACTTCATCTTCTTCATTTATTCCTTCATCAAGAACACATACTTAATTGATCATCTATTTCGAGAGGTTAGTTATTATTTCATCTCTTAGTTCATTATTTCGTAAATGTTTAATACAACATGGTGATAATAAATTCCAAATTATTACTCATTGATTTCTTAGGTTTTTGAATTTTATTTTGACGATAAAGATATTTGTAATAGTTCATTAAATGTGATTGATTCCATATTTAATGAATCATTGACTTATTTTTTTTTTTTCCAAAATAGATAGGCATGTTGAATGTGAATTGATTATCACCATTAATGTTCTATAATAGTGTCTTAAAAATGTCTGAAATCACTGTTCGGAAACCACCCCGACAGTTCGTACTGAAATGGTCGAATATAGTGTTTCAAACCGTCGGGTCCCGACAGTTAAACAGTCGAATTCATCAGTTTAACTGTCGGGACCCGACACTTGAGAACTATTGAGACTTGCTTAGCTGTTTTTCTCATTTGATGGTATTCAATCTTGATAATTTGATTGTGCGACTTCTTACGGTTGCAATCCTAACATTTCAGATATGAGTGATGATTTGAGATTCATAGTCTCGTACGGGAGAAATTTCGCAAATGTGGACGACGAATGGAAGTGGAGGGGGGACAAAACAACTTCCATTTTGGTGCCGACATATATTACGGTAACCGGACTTGCTTTACGGTTGAAGGAAAAACTTGGTATTGTTGATCTCAGTAGTGAAATTGAATTGAAGTTCAGAATCCCCAATGTGAATGTACCTTCGGCTGAAATACGCGATGACGAAGACCTGAGTTGGTACAAATTGGTTCATAAGGAAATTGCAATATGCGTTACTGTTTTAGAAGTCGAGCCCCCAATTCTTGGCATGGCAACGGATACAAATTGGCCGGATCATATGATTGTCATCGGGGATGTTCATCAAAACGTACAAAATGAGGACATGAGTCATCATCATAATATCTCAACGGAAATTGCACCCGAAGCGCCGTTATCTGATATTGGGGTTGCACCCTTAGATGAGAACTTGGACAACCCGTTAAATGCTAACGATGCCGCTAATATTACTGAACGGATTACACCTGTTAATACATTGGACCTTGCCAAACGGGAAATGTTCTTCAGTAAGAATGAATTGTACTTGAAGATTCGCGTACTCACATTGCAAGAGAAGTTTGAATTCCGGATGAGCAGGTCAAGCATGAAGATGTTAACTGTGAAATGCGCTGACAGTAATTGCAAGTGGATGCTATGTGCCTCAACTGTGAAGAAGTCTACACTCTTTATGATCTATAAATTCAACAAGCAGCACACATGTTCCATAGACGTGCGTCGTAACGCACATCGTCATGCCACTAGTTCTGTAATTTTCGAACTGATATTGGGAAAACTTGACACTCCAAACCACAAGTACGGTCCTGCTGCTATTTCACGTGATATGGAGCATGAGTTCGGAGTAAAAATTAGTTACAGCAAAGCACGTAGGGGGCAGGTGGCTGCTTTACTCAAGCTGTATGGTGAACCGGGGATAGTTTTCATCAACTTGCTTCGTACTGTCACGTCCTTGGACAACATAACCCCGAAACTGTAACCTATATCCAAGTCGATGGCCATAATAGGTTTACTTATTTCTTCCTAGCATTTGGTACAAGTATTCGTGGTTACTTGCAATTCTTGAGGCCCGTAATTTGTATAGACGGCAGTCACTTGAAATGTCCATACAAAGGTACACTTCTACTGGCAACTGCCCAAGATGCTAACAAATAGATCTACCCTTTAGCATGGGGATCGTAGATGCTGAAACAAATAAATCGTGGTCGTGATTTCTGTCCAACTTGAGAGATGTTATAGGCGATTCTGATAAACTTGTTTTTCTGTCGGATAGGAAAACAAGTATAGAAAAAGCTATTTCTCAGTTTTTTCCCTTGTCTCAATATGGTTGTTGTATGTGGCATATGGAAAAGAACTTAATACAGAGGCACAATAATGCTAGTTCAGTTTTCGTATTCAAATGCGCGGCGACAACGTATCGGGTGGAAGAATTTGAACGACTAATGGGACAGATTCATAGGATGAGTGGGAGATCGTACGAGTACTTGGAGCTAGCAGGTTTTCCTTTTTGGTCCAGCGCACTATTCATTGGGCACAGGTATAATATTATGACAAACAACAATACGGAATCCCTGAATGCAATGTTGGGACATGCCTGTTCGTTATCGATCACAAGCTTGGTTGAACATATTCGGAGCACAATGCAGAAGTGGTTTTACGAACGTCGAATGACTTCAAAATCATGCAGTACCGTGTTGTCATCGAACATGGAGAGCGAGTTACGGGCAACGTTCGACGCTGGTTCTCGACTTCGAGCTCATTCCTTGACAGCGAACTTAACACAGGTCGAAATATCCAACGACACGGACACAGTAGATTTTTCTGAGAACACATGCACATGTCATGAATTCCAACTAAATCGTATGCTAGGTGTTTATGCAACCCGTGCAGCTTGCCTATGAGGTTCGTCATTGTATGATTTATGTTCTCCCTACTACACAGCAGACTACTGGAGGGGTACTTACAGTGAAGCTATATATCCCGTCCCACGGGAAGATAATTAGGATGTTCCGAATGACATTACAGGTACTAATATTTTGCCACCATTGGCACGTCATCCACCGGTAGACCCACCACACGCCGTAAGAGATCCAGACACGAGTCCACCATTTCTAGGCCACGAACACGACGCTGCACTCGGTGTGGCAGATTTGGTCATAATCGAGCCACATGCACGAACACCGTCGTGCATGTACCTAGTTAACATTGCAGTCTATATTTCAGTTGTTTTGTATATTAATGTACTGGCCACCTCCCATATGTAATTAAGGAGTTTTATAACTTAAAATATTACTGGCCATCAACTGTATGTCATTACCTTGTTTTTGTCTCTTGCTGTACTTTGAAACTAACACATTCACACCCCGACAGTTCATCTATTGATCCCGACATATATTCTCTGTTTCTCGACAGTTCGAACAATACAACAATTAAAATGGACACACACATTACAAAAGGGACATTGTTGCCCATGCATTTCATTAATAACCATGATTACATATGCACAAAATACTTGGATGAACATAATATTAACGTGAATAAGGGCGCCTCGACCAAAATGTATAAAATTCGAGGCCACACATTTACGATGTCTTTCTAATATAGCGTAGCACAACTAAGTGCTGCGTCGTATTCTTCCAAGTTAGAGTCCACGTTCATCGTACATCAAGATTTATATACATACTTCACGATAGATTATTTAGTTACGTGATGGTATCCCAACATCAGTCTAATATTAATTGCACACGGATCCGGCATCAGCACCACTGTCATCATCAGAGTCGTCGGACGATATGATAATTATTTCAGGAGCTACTATGATGGGAGCCATGCGTACATCATCGCTGTCATCATCAGAGTCGTCGACCACATTGCGGAGCACACTGTTTGGTGATTGCGATTCTTCGCTGGTGAGTGCGTCGAGGTCGGGAAACGAAACAGGGGAAGTGACTCTCCAACCACGTAAAGGGACGTCATCCTCATCATCCGACGAAATTACGATGGGGACGTCTATAGATGAGTCGGGCATCGGCGTCGGATTGTTAAAAAGCTCAGTGTCGTTGCTCGCGGTGGATAAAGCCATGTGTTTGAATAATCACGAAGGTAAGAATCTGATAAATGTCTATTTCACTAACATGTAGTTTTCTCAAGTGTTACTTGTATGAGTAGTGGACCTGCTATATATAATGAGCTGGGTGATTTCCACATTTATGATGCAACCTTGCCAACCACCTAGTCAATGTCAAACTTAAATTAGACAGGAAAGGAAAACCTTGATGAGACGCCAAAAATCTTCATGTGTACTGACCTTTTTAATTACAAATTTATTCATATTTAATTACCATAGCATTTGTCAACTGTAAATAAGCTTTTTAATTACAAATTACTTCGTATCTGTTGGATTTTTTATATTCATACGTAAGAAATTATGATTCTCAATGCCAATATTTTCATACTAGACGATTGAATTGTCATTGCCGTAATTAAAGGTTGTTATATCTTATATGACTCGCACTTCGAACAATATATAGTCACCTAACTATTTCTTAAAGTAATCGATGCAAGAAAAATTACTACTTGTACCACATCAATTTACTGATAATGCATCATTTGCCATAAACATTACAAAATTTTCCAATTTACTTAAACATCATTTAATATGCCATGAACCAGGCTAAACAGTATGAAACAATTTCCACACGGACTCGACGAGAATGAAATGAAATGAAACGTTCATGAAACCTTGTCCATCGGAGTCATATTACATAGACGTTCACAAAAACATTTGCCTTTGATAGGCACCGGAACAAAAGAACTGAAACGAACAAAATGTGGTTCAATTATTTCTTTCGTGTTTGCCTCTTACCCCTAGTGTACGGAGTCCTTGTCGATGCTACTGGCATTCGAAGGAGAGTGGAATGCCGCCTGCGAATAGGTGCTGATATAGGCTGCACTAGGTCGGACTTCGGGCCACCTACGGAACATAAACAATAGATAAATTTTGAATATGGAACTATCTACATGAAATATCTAAATGTTATATTTTATACATGAGAAGCTCTTGGACTAATTTCAATAGGCGGAAGTATCGGGTGGAAGAAGTTACTTTCCGCCTCCTCCGCTCCTGAAGCGGTCCCCGTCTCCATCTCGCCTAAAGCAGTCCTCACGGTGTCGCTCTGATTGCCATGCAGATCTTGGTCTGTTTCGACATGGCCACCGTTCCTACTACAACTGGCACTCCTGCCACCACAGAACAATGAAAAAACACTTTGCAATAATCTCCATAGAAGGTAACACAGGTCGGTGAAATGAACAAAAGAAATAAAACGTAAAAAAGTAGACCTCGTCAAACTGGAATTTAATTTATCATTATATATGAAGAGTCTTATGCTAGATTGTGGAAACCTGAAAACATAAATTGACAATAAAATGTAAACAACACATTGCACAATTCGTTCAATGGATTGACCAATTGAGATAGGGCTTAGAAACTTGGCATTGTACCCAGGGAAATTAAAACTACTAAAAGCAATTACCTACGACAAATAGTGGAAATTAAAACAAACTACTAAAAGCAATTATAACTCCTAATTTTTCAACTGGAATGCAAAGAAGGATGCAGAGTAGCGGCCAGATGTTGTTTAGACCCAAATGGACAGATTCTTTGCTACAACAAATAGTTAAAAACCATCATCATTTGTAGTTGCTTTGCTACTATAGCAGATTCCGAATAAAAAAAACCTCTAACACAAGCACATGGATTCAAATTGAACACAAAAGACAACAAAAATTAATAATATTTTCCAAACACATACCAATTGAACACAGATAACCACAAGTAGTAATCTGAAGGATAGAATCGACAATGTACTTTACTAAAAGAAAAAAAGTTGGAGATGAAAAAACAATTATAGGTAAATCAATTGTACAAGTCACAAAAAAATTTACTCCAATAAAAGAAACTTTTCACAGTAATGGAGTTGCATCATAGAATGATTTCAGATTCCATTTCTTGACTAAATTCAAAACACACGCGCATTGAAGATTGAAGCACAATCCCCCAAACATTTAGAAGCACAATCCCTTACAAAGCCCCAATTTCAAACAAAACGGATAGTAAATCGAATACCCTAAAAGCCACAAATTCAACCGACAAAATACACTCCCAATCCAGAATCCCCTCAACATTTAGAATCACAATCCCCTAAACGGCTCAACCTCATCGTCATCGACTGCCCTCAAAACTGCTACAATATTGTTATTATATGGTACAATTAACATATTGATTATCTCCAAAGTCAATTATGAGAAACTGTACAATATTGTTATTACGTGCATTAACATCATAAATAGTACCATTCAATTCGGGTTCTCCGCTACCCAACGCGAAATCGTGTTCTTCCGGCATCTGATCCATGTCAAGGCCAAAGTCATTTTCGTGACCTACATATTGTTACAGTAAGACGAGTAAATGCAGGATATTTCAGCCTATCATATTATAAATAACGAGATCCGTAATAGAAGTTAAAAGAAAATTCGAAAAAGTACCTCCATATGGTTGGGAAGAATGTGCATGGACATCGTTTTGCACGTCAGTTGGAACTGCAGATGCGGTGGAAACGGCAGGTGCCACTACCGTCGATATGAAATCTCGAAGTCTAGCATGTTCAGCCGTAATGTGCTCGAATATTTCAAGTTTTACGGTTCGGAGTCGCATCTCAAATATGACTCTTTGATCCAACATGTCCTCGACGTCCGATCTTGTCAACCCACGTCCCATTTGTACACTCGTCATCCCTCCATGTGCACGATCAGCATGGTTCTTTCCTTCACCGTCGTCTCTGACGTTGTCCGGGAAAGAATCGTTATTTTCTTTGGTAGACTGCACGGAACTATCACCCGTACCAAAAGCAATGTCGTTCGACCCTCCACTACTATCATGTGCTTCATATTATTGTTGTTCTAACTGTCAGGATCGATAGTTCACTTGTACCAAATTTACTCAACTGTCGGGATTTCTGAGACTAACTGTCGGGAATGGCAGTTCGCCTATCCCTATTTTACCCGTCGAATGCAGCTAACTATCGGGAATGATGGAACACATGTTCACATTTCACCAATATGCAAATAATTTGCGAGGTAAATCATTGCACATGAAGTGGTGCCACATACCAACATGGTAGAAGGTTCACAAGCATGTGGCATTTACATTCAAAAATCCCTCATATGTCGAAACAATCAATTAAAGGGAATTTCATATACAAACCAGCAAAAACTACAATGTTGCACCCCTATATGAAATTAGGGAAAAAAGTAATACTGCTTTAGACCATAATCAATCTAAGTATAAGCACTCAAGGTGAGATCCAACATCATTTGTTAGTCTCTTATTTTTTTATCCACACAGCTGAAAGATTCTCATAGAGGACAAAAGCATTAGATAAGTAGAGTCTCCAATACCCTCAAGAAAGTTGGACCATCATCAACTGCAAGAACATGCATACACATTGGGAAATTGTCATCATTTCTGTTCTCACACCCACTTTTTCCTTTCATTTCCTCCACAACCATTTTTCTCCAAAAATTCAAAAATCCCAAATTCATAAATCGATATAGAGATACCAAATATTCAAAAAATTACACAAACTTACCGAAGCCATTACTTCACAACAAACCCAAATGCAAATGAAAAAAATGCGTATCACAAAATTTCAGAAAGTTAGGGAAATTAAGTCGAAGCATTGACTTACAGAAGCAAAATTTTCCAGGGAGTCGATTGAGTGCTCTCCTTGACAGTCGGTTTCTCCTTCGGTGGGCGGTCAAGTTCTCTTTTCGGCGTGGGTAACACTTTCTGTTGACTTCACCAGTGGTGGGTGGTTCACAGTGGGTTTCTCCTTCATTGGGCGGTGGAGTTCTTTTCGACGTTGGTCGAACTTTCTTGCTTTGGCCGGTGGTAGATGGACGGTCGGACTCCCAAATGAAAAACTTAGGGTTGTTTGAGTTTCGCAAATGACAATTATTTTCCCCCCCTTTTTTCTTTCTTGTTTTGACGTTTTGGAGATGACAAATAGTACAAATTAATATGGAGTCAAATCTCAATTAATAGTGGACATGTTAGGTATTGAATTTATGCAGAGGGGTAAAATTGTCTAATTTTGACATTCTTGCAACTAATTTAAAAAGGTGAGATTTTGGTAATTACATTGTAGCAAAATGACACTTGGTGTAATTTCCTCTTATGAATATTCCTACACTATAACAAGTAACTAACTATTCAATTATGGCCAAACAATTAAATAGTGAGAAATACCTAAATTAAAGTATTAAATTTAAATAAACAAAAATAGGGTTCTTCAATCATCCAATACAATAGAATAACATCACTCAAATCAAGAAATGATGGACGAAATTGGAGAAATCCACTTTATTGAATGAAATATTGAAAAGGACTGAGGAATCTTCAATAATCATGTGAAAATTCGCATTTGATTGATAAATTGGCCTCGTTCTTCACTTCCAAAATAGTAGGATATATGAATTTTAGGTCTAGGGAGATCTCTACCCGATTTTGCTCGAGTTTGTGTTTATATGGATGCCAAAATCTTGGCATATAAGAGTTTGAATGAAAATATAAAAACCCAAAATTTTTTGCGATTGGTATAACTATGCGGCCACATAGTACAATGAGGTAAGACCGCATAGCCAAAAATTGTCCTGGAGCATAGTATAAGCTTTTTTTCGTCGGACAATTTTAGTATCTTGGTCATATCTTTCTCTCATGATATCCGATTGAGGTGATTCTAAGTGTATTGGAAATATAACTCAAACTTACATAAATGTTCCTGACATTTTTCCAATTCAAATGTTTGTTATGCCAAAAATGGATCTCCAACTAAGACTGAAAATTTGAAGCATAACTTTTTCGATTAAAAGTCAATGTATGATCATATTTTGACTATATTGCGTCCATTTGACTTCTTTCCTCATCCAATTGACTCCTAACACTTTCTAATCTTTATCTTGAGCCCTTTCCCATTCTTTCTTCTAACTCTTCGTCCAAACATGTGTTTTTCCTAATAAAAACAATAAATAACAAATTAGGCACTAATCCATCCAAAGAATAACAAAAATCATTATTTAGGTCTCCGAATAAGTGCAGAAACTAAACTTATCAAACTTCCAAACTTGAATCTTTGTTTGTCCTCAAACAAAATTAAAACCCAACTATAGAATAAATACACAAACATGTGAAAATATTTATCTAGCAACCCGGCATTTTATCTCTGAATTGAAATCATGACATTAAATATAAGCAAAACTTCAAGATCACAATACTAAAATAAAAGTCTACTTTTCCAATGCAAAGCTGACACGTGTGTGTGTGTGTGTGTGTGTGTGTGTGTGAAGAATTAAGCATAACATCAAGAATTCACAAGTTGTTCCATTCTCGACCTTTAATAGTCAAATATGTTCTTATACTTACTCGTGAGATTCACACACCTCCAAACTTGTTCTTTTCGTTATTTTCAAGTGTGTTATCTAATGTCGAATTTTATACTATCCTCATCTCTCCAGTTTAGATAAATCTCACCAATTACAATTCAACATGTCAATGAATAAGGATTCTCCATTAAGTTTGATTGTTTCAATCTCTATAACTTAATTAGGCTAATAATCCCTTATCAAAGGTCAAATTTTTCTAAATAAGTATTTGAGACTTGACCAAGGTATTTGGTGCGTCTTCTGTTTCATACACCTGCTTCTTTAGATTTTCTATATTTTTCTTAGTTTTTTTTTCAGCACTTTTTTTATTTGCAACATTTTCTCCCTTAAGCTTTCTAACCCATGTAACAAGTTTTAAGCCGATGATTCTCAAGTCAGTACACTTAGGAAAATATGTTTTAACACCCTTACATGCTTATTATAAAAGCTACGAGAATAAATTTTCAAATAAAATGTACTTTTTTATGCCTTGATTAGTGCAAAAACTAAACATTTGTCCAAGTAAACCAACATCTAACTTAAGAATTTTGCCCAATTTCATCCTATTTGCCTTAAACAATCCATAAAAGATTCTTAATTTCACATATTGAATCACCATTTATCTCAACATCTTTCTACAATAGTGAAATCCCACAAACTATTCTAAATTTGGTCTAAGGATGTAAAATATAATGATTTTGGATTTAGCATCTATGATCCACTATTTCAACATATCCAGCTATGAAATCAACTCATTTCTACACGATACTTAACTTAATTCATGTGCTCAATATATCAAATTTCACATGAAAAAGAAAAATTAACTAAGCATGCAACATATTCACCATTCATAATTCAATATATTTCTGATTGCTAGCCATGCCAAGTAACTCATGCAAGCACACAAAAAGAAAATACTTTTGAAATTTTTCAATTTTTTTTTTGTATTTTCTATATACCTTAAAGCAATAAAAGCACACAAAAATAAAAGAAAACTCATGTTTTTCACCCTCAAATTTAAATTAAACAATGTCCTCAATATCGTAAATCCTAAGTCTTCATATAAAGGAGTGGGGAAGAAAAGGAAGAAAATTCTCTCATGATATGGTGTGAAATCCAATGGCTACATTGTCTTGTTACTCCTTTTGTCTCCTTGATTAATGTTGGTTTAAATGTTCCACGACGTCATACTCTTGCAAAAAGCAGTCAAATAAGAATTAAGGCTAAAAAACTTGAAACAAGTGTTATGTAACTCAAACATCTAATAAATCAACAAATGTCTAAAAGACCTAAGGGAAAACGGGAGGATGATGATGATTCCATAAAAACTAATAACTAATCTAAATTTTCCTATGATAGAAAGCATAATGAATAAAAGGGAAGAAATAAAGGGTTACCTCCAAATAATCGCTTTGTTTTAAAGCTCTTAACTTGACTTTTGTTATTTCTAGTCTCTTCATGGTAGCTTGAAAACAGAGTTCTCAGCCCCATATTTGATGCAGTCATTGCATTTCCTCAACTTATCCTTGAGTCTCCAAACAGTTATATTTCCATTGTTGTCCTCACCAATAATTCCTCGTCTGTTTGGCCTAACTTTATAGTTCTCCAAATGATCCACTCATTGGCAATCCTCAAAGTAGGAGGGTTGCTTAAATGGATTCTCCATGGTAAAGCTCTGTTGCTTATCTTTCACCCTCAAGACTATCTCATTAGTATCAAAATTTAGAAAGATTCGGGTTATAGACAAGAATGGTCTTCCTAGGATTATTGGCATATGATGTGCATCTTCTATGTCCAGGACGATGAAGTCAGCTGAAAAAATGAACTTTCCCTCCTTGAGAAACATGTATTTGACTATTAGTATGGTGCTTCAATAACTGATCCACCACTGAAAGAAATTAGATGTCGCCTTAGGATCTCCTAATCCTAGTTTCATGTAAAGAAGCTAGGGAATGAAATTAATACTTGCTCCTGAATTAATTAAATAATTTATATCATGTGAATTTCCTATGAAACAGGGTAGAGTGAAACTCTCCGATTCTTTAAGTTTTGGAGGGATCTTGCAATGAATAATTGAGTTGCACTCTTCAGATAAAGCTATTGTTTCATGCTCGGGCAATGTCCTCTTCTTAGTCAACATCTCTTTCAAGAACTTGGAGTAGTTTGGGATTTGAAGGATCATATCAATGAAAAGGTTGTTGACATGCAGATTTTTCAGGACTTCTAAGAACTTTGTGATCTGCTTCTTTAGCTTGGAAGTTTTCAACCTTTGAGGAAATGAGATTGATTGTGTAAGTGCTTTGATTTGAATTGTTACCTCAACATGTGGATGGTCCAAAGGCATTTACTGATCTTTCTCTGTTGATTCTTCAGAATACTCGAGTTGTTCCTTGCCTTTTGTAGATACCTGAGTACCCTTAGTCTCATTCCTTCTTGCAGTAATTTCTGGTAGTTGAACCCTACTTCTAATGGTGATGGCTGAATTTGAGTGGCGATGATGGCTCTTTAGATTCAAAACCCATTGCCTCAACATCTAGCACATACTCCCATGGATTTTTCTCTATGTCATTAGTCAAGTTACCCTATGGTTTGTTGGCTATTGCAGCTACTATCTGTCCCACCTGTTAATCCAAATTCTTGATAGAAACATGTTGATTTTAGAATTTGACCTCAGTTTTTGAGATGTACTAAGATAGAAAATCTTCATGCGAAAACCTTTTGTCTTGTAGTTGTTGTTGGAACCCTAGTTGTATTCTGATAATTTTGCCCTTGATTATTAGCTCATGAGAAGTTTGGCTATTTGTTCCAATCTGGATGGTAATTGTGGGGACAGTTTTGCTACCTCTAGAAGTTTTGTGTATAATTGACCTTTGTTGGCTAACCTATGTGAGTAAAAGCCTAATGGCAGCTTGTAGTGATGTGATTTCCCCAAGACCGCATACACTAAAGCTGAAGTTTGTACCATATCTCAGAAATGGGTCAAAGTGTTGGGCTTTCTCATTATTGCCTACACCTGTATTGCCAACGCTGTCATTGCATCCACATTATGTATACCAGCTATTTTCCTTTGGACTTCCCTGTCGCTCGACCACTTTGATTGATTTTTTGTTATTCTCTCATATGGCTCATAAGCATCGTCCACGTCCATAGTCATTATCGATCCTCCTACTAAAGTATCTACCATGTTTTTGAACTCTTGATGTATACCATAGTTGAAGAGGTGAGCTTGCTTAGGAATATCTAGATTAGGACACATCCTATATAAACTCTTATACCATTCCCATACTTCTGGATAGCTTTCGAGATCCTTCTGTTTGAATGTATGTATTTCATTCTGAATTCTATGAACTCGAGTTCACAGGAAGAAAATCATGATGAATTTCTGAGTCATATCGTTCCATGACTGTATGTTTCCAGGATGTTAAGAAAACATCCATACTTTTATGGCCTCCTTTAGAGAGTGAGGCAATAGACACATTCGAAATGCATCTTGTGACATTCTCTCATAGCTGATCACTTCACACAACATAATGAAGGCATGTATGTGTTCATGAGGATTCTCTGTGGCCTTTTTGTAGAATCTGATGTCATGATGATTCTGGAGGAGGTTTATGACATCTGGTTGAATGTGGAAGTTAGCTTGTCCAAATGGGGGATAGATGATTGGAGGTTGAACTGGAGTTGGCATTAGATTCACATAATCCTCCACTAATAATGGCTGAGCAGGAGGTTGTTGGTCAACTGGAAGTGCTGCTTCCTGTAGTACATCTTGAACTTGATTTTGATTCCCAACCATTACTCTAGCTCTTCTCCATTCTCTTTTGCATTTCTTGAAAGTCCTTTCAATCTTGGGATCTATAGGAAGAATTTCGATCCTGTTAAGAACTTGCATAAACCAATAGGGGCCTACGAAAAGTAAAACAAGAAAAGATTAGCTATCTAAATTAAAGCCTAATAAGAACAAAAAAAAAACTTAGTGTAAACTACTAAACTAAAATTAAATATTTTATTCCCCGATAATAGTGCTAGAAACTTGTTACAATGAAATCCACAAGCATACATGATCTTTGTACAACTAATAGAAATAGTGAGTTTCGAGTTTATCGTTTCCATGAGGAATAAAATTTAAAATATATATCAATAGTTACTATCAAATTCAAGTGAGTAATGACAGTAAAAGAGTGATTTTATGGTTTTTTTTTTATACTAATTCTAATCTATACTAATAAAGAAAGTAAATTGTGATTTTATCCAATGTGAATGATTGTATTGGATACATGATTCCCCCTATTTCTATCAATTTCAATTAATAATATAGTTAATTTCATGCAGTTTTTATAACTGATAATGCTAATATGTTAAATACTCTTGTCCAATATATACCAACCTATGATTAACACGACATAATCATATTCTTAGTTCGAATTCATATGAAAATCATGTATTTAGTTTAGGTTATCTACATGATTGCACACGTCAATAGATATTATTCAATATCTATTGTCTATATGTTGATTTTATAGCAATCTAAATTTATTGTAAGTATTCCTACACTACAACAAGTAACTAACTTTTCAATTGATAGCCAAACAATTAAACAGTGCAATGTGAATGCAAAACCAATCAAGAAATAACAAGAAATGCCTACATCAAATTCTTAAATTGAAATAAACAAAGATATGGTTCCTTTATCATCCAATAAAATAGAAAAACTTAGTTAATCATCCTAAATATTGAATTACACAAGAAAATATGGAATACCATCGCCCAAATCAAGAAAGGATGCATGAAAGTGGAGAAACCACTTTCTTGAATGAAATCTTGAAAATGAATGAGAAATCTTCAATAATATTGTGAAAAATCTACCTTTGATTGATGAACTGGCCTCGTTTTTCGCCTTCAAAATATGTAAAATATATGAATTTTAGGTCTAGGAAGATCTCCATCCAATTCTAGTCGAGTTTGGGTTTATATAGATGCCCAAGATATTGTTACCACAAGAGTTTGAATGGAAATGGGAAACCAAAATTTTTCGCATCTGGTGTAACCAAGCGGTCGCACAGAAGGATCGTCAAGGGCCAAAAACTGTCCTCGAGGGGGTAGTTGCAACCGCATCAATTTTTAACTATGCGGTCGCATAGTATAAGCTTTTTCGTTGGACAATCTTTAGTATTTTGGTCATATCTTTGTATCCAAATATCCGATCGAGGTGATTTTAAATGCATTGGAAAGATAACTAAAATGGTTATAAATCTTCATGATCATTTTTCCAATTCAAACATTTAATATGCCAAAAATGAATCTCCAACTGAAATTGAAAATCCAAAACTAATTTTTTTGGCTGAAAGCTAATGTGCTTTGACTTCTTTCCTCATCCAATTGACCCCTAGCACTCTCGAATCTTCATCTCGAGGTCCAATACAACTTTTGAATATTTACACTTTAATCTCTAAACTTTGAATTTGCTTTATTTTAGCTGTTTTCCGGTCTTTGTTTTTCAGTTCTTCGTCCAAACATGAGTTTTTCCTAATAAAAGTAATAAATAGCAAGTTAGGCACTAAACCCTCCAACGAATTACAAAATATCATCATTTAGGTCCCCGAATAACTGTAGAAACTACACTTATCAAGATACTTGAAAAACATGCTACGTTCTTTTTCTACTGTTAACACAAAATATATTATTTATCTAGGTTTGATGTAGACTTTTATTTAAATAAAAACATGTTTAAAACTAATACAACCTAATAACTACATGCAATGCAAATATATAAAGCATAATAAATGAAATTGTAAGAAATTGGGTTGCCTCCCAATAAGCACTTAATTTAAAGTCTTCAGCTAGACTTTATGGAGGAGTTAATCGTGATAGTTAAAAGTAGACTTCACTGACTAAGCTTTAATTACAATGGTCAGTATTACCAACCCTTTATTTGATTCTCTATGCTTGAAGATCTCATTTTTCATCCTTGGGGTTCTCAATTTTTTCACCAACTCTTTTTTTATTGGCACTTTAAATGCTTTTTCACATCTTCCTACTTAACCTTTTGTGTATTCTCTTCATGGGATGGTCTCTCGACAGTGGTATAGATTTTGAACTTATCTTGCTTATCATCTACCTTCAAGGTCAGTTCGCCTACTTCAAAGTCCATGATAGATCGATTTGTTGATAGGAAAGACCGACCCAATATTAGTAGCGATGCATTCCATGGTTCCTCTATGTCTAAGACAACGAAGTCTACTAAGAATATGAACTTGTCCACTTTAATGAGCATGTTCTCAACCACTCCCCAGGATATTTTTTTGATTTATCTGCCAATTGAAGGGAGATCATTGTGTCACTCAGCTCTTTCAGATCTAAATTGTTGTAGAAAGAAAAAGGCATTAAATATATACTTGCTCCGAAATCACATAAACAACTGAAAGTAGAATAATTTCCTTTTGAGCAAGGTATTTTGAGACTCCCTGGATCTTTTGTTTTAGGATGTAATTCGTTTTGCAAGATTGTACTACACTTCTCATTTAGGTTGATGGTCTCAAATTCAATGAGCTTCCTCATCTTTGACAATATCTCTTTTAAGATTTTTGCATAGCTTGATATTTGCGATATGGCTTCAAGTAATGGGATATTGGCATGATGTATTTTGAATATGTCCAGCAACTTTGCAAATTATTTTTCGAGTTTCTTATTGTTCGCTAAAATTATATACCACAAGTACACAAGTTGCGGTCAAGTAATAAAGTGGACTTTTTGAGTCAGGATTGTCGATCCCTCAGGGAATGTATACTTTAGATTACACGATTTTAATCAATTTAATTCTAACAATCAAAAGAAACACACAATTAAACATAAGATTTGAAAATCGGTAAATAAACTAAAAATCTACAAAATAAGAAAAACACAAATAGTTGGAAATTTTGGAAGAAAAACGTAGTTGAGATTCATGGTTTCGCTTAACCGTCGCTTAATTAATTTCTCTACAAGTCATTTAATAAATTACTTATTTATGATGTTAGACCTGATTTTTCAAATTTAGTTAATTACCTATCTCGAGCAAAATTAACCCTAATTGATTTATTTAACCTACTATATCTCTATATCGATTACAATCAAACAACCACATTCAATATTTGTGAAAATAGCTCATTGGGTCACTTAGGGTTAATGGTATATCTTTATCCACTAAACAAACCTAGGGTTTCTACTATTTGATCTAAAATTCATAATCTTCTCTCGAACGATGTACAAATCACTAAACACAATCATCTATTGGCCACATAAATGAAAATGCATGAAATACAATAGTAGAAACACATGAAAATAAATAACATAATATTAAAGAGTAAATATTAAAATTAATTAAAAGCTAGGTTAAACTAATACCACAAATCTCAACACAATCAATTAGCACATTTCATATATTTGATAACAAAGGAGAATATGTGTAGTAACATTCATTACAAAAATGGTAAAACAAATGAGAAAATACAAAGTATAGATAAAACCCTTTTTTTGACGTTTGGCATTGATTTCCCCAAATATTTCTCCAAGTTCTTTGATTGAATCTCCTTGTGGTCTAGATTGTATCTCCAAAATATCAAGTAAAACCAAAGAAAAAGGAAGAGAAAAAGAAAAGAAAAATAGTAGAAAAAATGAAAAGAAAGAAAAACAAAAAAGAGGAAGAAAAACACTGCTGCATGAGGACAGAGACCATTTAAGGTTTTTTCAAAATTTCTAATCATTTTCCAAAAATTGCAACCCAAGTCCCTGATATAACTGCACGTCAGGTCCCTCAACTTTTATCTTATACAATTTGGTCCTCTAATTTTGACGTTCATATCGATTATGCTTTTCATAATTTGCATCCAAGCTCCTTCAACTTTCTGATTTGTTCGCTTTAGTCCCCAAATTCACAAATTTAGTCTTTTTCTCTTGTTCTTTTTCCTTTGGGTGATTTTTACCTACAAAAATAATAATTACATAATTGTGAGTAGAAATTTAATCTTTTTTTATCAATAATAAACATGTTTACGTATTAAACAAGTGTGCAAAAATACACTTATCAAATACACCCAAATTTAAACTATTGCTCATCCCGAGCAAGATTATCTATACACAATCAAGCAACATGTGATAATGACCAACACATTAGATAGCTTGCCAAAAATACCCATGAGTGTAAAATTGTATAATCAATTCACAATATGCTAACAAAAATCATTTTAGCTTATCCAATATTTGATCGGTGTGTGGGTGCATAGTTACTTTCAATCATCATCTAAATTAGGAAAAAGTTATTAAGATGAAAAAAAAAAAAAAATTGGATCCAACCCGACCCTTTGTGGTCAGATATATCATTTCCCGCTCGTGAGATTTACACTCCTAAAATAGATATTAATTTTCTTTCCCCGGATATAAATCTAAAGGTTGCTCTCAATTCACTCATTTGTTTTTCAGCTTTTATTCGATTAGGTCTAACCAGCAATGTCAAAAATCTACCCACGTGTTGATTCTCCACTAGATGAGTGTTTTGACATTTAAACTTATACTAAGTAATTCAAACCCACTAGTTATCTAAATCCAAATATCGAAAACAATTGCACTAAATCAAATTTTTTTCAATTAAATTTCTTAATTGACCTCACACCATTAAGCTTTCTTTTTGACTTTTATAGTGAGGTTTATGTCTATAGCTTCCCGATTGTTTAGACCAAATGGTATCGGGTTTCGAGATACCCTAACAGACTTGATAACTCGAGTAAAAAAGGCTACAAAGTGAGGCCCAAGATTCAGCAAGTGAAAAATCATTCTTTTAAGCACAACAAAATTAATGGGATTGTCGATCCCTCGAGGAATGTATACCGCAAGTGCACCGGTCGCGATCAAGTAATAAAGTAGACTTTTTGAATTTGGATTGTCGATTCCTCGAGGAATGTATATTTTAGATTACACGATTTTAATCAATTTAATCCTAACAATCAAAAGAAACACACAATTAAACATAAGATTTGAAAAGCTGTAAATAAGCTAAAAATATACAAAACAAGAAAAACACAAATACTTGGAAATTTTGGAAGAAAAACGTGGTTGTGATTCAGGATTTGCTTAACTGTCGCCTAATTAATTTCTCCACAAGCTAGTTAATAAATTACTTATTTACGATGTTAGACCCGATTTTCCGAATCTAGTACGACTAGGAGTTAGAAATATGCTATGATGTATACTTGTCATAACATTTGTCATGTCATGGATCTAGTTAGTAAGTATCAGTGTTATCCTTAGAAAGGGCATTGTGATACCTGAATGATACTGCATTAGTTGTTCTAATAACTTATTATTGGAATGGATATGCAAATATCGACTAAGGATAAGAGTTAGTTGAGCACAATTAGTTAGTGTACTTATGCACTTTTGTTATATACAGCAGCAAAAAAGTGTATCTTGTAGTGTATATTTTGACTGCTCAACAAATTATTTGATTTGGATGTATTGGACATCAAATAGTACTGGTTGAAAATATGAAATTCGAGATAATTGTCACATGTGCTAAGGATTTCAAGTATCATGATGGAACCAAACACTATAGTATTTCTACGCATCCTTTAAATACCAAACTCGACCAGAACGTGAGGAAACCTCCATTGAACCTAAATTTCATCATATTCTACATATTTTGGGGGCAAAGAACAAATCTATACATCAATTCAAGGTGAATCATACTAGGATTTTAAAGATTCATAGTCTGATTTGAAGATTTGACTTAAGAAAGTGGATTTTTCCTATTTCTTCCATCTTTCTCATTTACGGGTGATTTTTTTTAAATTATTTTTGTGTAATTTAATTATAAGAATTTTAGGCTAAATTTTTCATTGTATTGGATGAATGATGAACACTATTGTTTGTTTATTTTAATTTAAGACAATTAGTTTAGTATTTCTTGATTTTTCTTGATTGATTTTGCATTCCCATTAAACTATTTGATTACTTGATCACCAATTAGATAGTAAGTTATTTTTTTGTAGTGTAGGAATAATCACAATAAGTTTAGACCATGGCGAAATCAACATATGAACAATAGGTATTAGGAATAATATCTTGTATGATAAATCATGTGATTCAATGTATGTTTTTCATATAAATTCGGACTAAGATAAGATCGGATCATGGGCTTAATATATCTTGGAAAATAATATTGAATATTAGTGAATTATAGATTGTTTTGAATGCATGAATTTACTAAATTAAGAATTAAATTTAATAGCAATATGGAGATTCACGATTCCAATACAAACATTTACATATTAAATAAATATTTTATTTGTTTTCTTAGTTTATGATTAATATAGAAAATATACAAACAATATCTTTTGATTTCATTACAATTTGAATTTAATAATAGTCATTGAACTAAAAATTAGACATTATTCCTCGTGGGAACAATATTCTTAACTTACAAATCTTATTATTTGTACAATAATCATGTACGATTGCGGATTTAGTCCGAACATATATTGTCCAATTCTTACTGGAATTGTTAATATTGATGCTTACTTCAACCTTAAGTTTTTGAAAACTTTGTTCTCATTCATCCATCTATTTCAATAGAACTTTTTCCCGTGTCAATTGTGTCATTGGTGTCGCAATCTTAGAAAAATCATTAACAAAACCATGATAATAGCCTGCTAATCTTAGAAAACTTTTTAGGTGTTGTCGGATTCTGCCATACTAATATCGCCTCAATTTTACTTGGATCCACTGTAATTCCTTCTTTTGTCACGATATGTCCTAGAAATGCCACTTTTCTAACCCAAATTCACATTTCTTAAATTTGGCGTGTAGTTTCTTTTAAGGCTGAACAAAACTCTTGAACCGAACCCGAACTGAACCAAGCGGTTCTTCATAAGTTAAATTATCGAACAGATATTTGAATCGAGAACCAATGAATTTGATTCAATTCTTGGTTTTAGACCAAGAATCGAATCCAAATCATTTTTTTAATTTTTATATTGAATTAATTAAATTATTTTATTTTTTTCTAAACAAATTAGCAAATTAACTAATTTAGTGATTAATGCTCCAACTCTCAAGTCATGTCCATGCCTAGTTAGCCCAACCCAATCCAACCCAATTTTTAAATTCAATTTTGGTTTTAATTTTTTGGCCTAATTATTAATTTCATTGTTAGCCCAAGATCTAGGCCTTTTTAAGTTTTTATCATTCTATTTCCAATTTTATACTTTCATTCGGTAAGTACAGGTCCACTAACCATAAATCATTAGATAAATTGAAAGCCTACATCTGCCCAATCAAAGCCGCCGACTGTCGAGTTGGACTTTCCCTCTCCAATTGCCCATCAAAGCTACGAATGAACAACATGTCATTAGTTGTATTTATGTAGTGTTGATGTAAATGTTAAAAAACTAATTATGGTACGGAATTGAATCGAACCCGAACGGTTCCATTTATTAAATGCCTAAAATTTTTGGTTCGATTCAGTTACCAAATCGGAACATGTCCGGCTCTAGTTTCTTTTCCCTTAAAATCGACAATACTATCCTCAAGTGTCTCTGTGTTCTTCCATAGTCTTTGAGTGAATCTATATACCATCTATAAATACAGTCACAAACTTGCACAATATTCCTTAAATACTTAGTTCATTAGATCCATAAATGCAGTTGGAGCATTTATTAGCCCAAAAGAGATCACTAAAAATTCATAAAGACCATCGAATACCAAATTTCATTTTAGAAATATCATCTTCCTTAAATTTCAACTGAAGATATCTACTATGAAGATCAATCTCAGAAAATATAGTTGAACCTTCTAACTGATCAAACAAATCATCTATTCTAGTTATTAGATATTTATTCTTGATAGTCACATTATTCAATTCATGACAGTCTATACACAACCTCATTGAATCATCTATTTTCTTAACATATAATACGAGCGGCCTACGAGCCCAGTGTAAAATCGTGGCTTGCAAAAAAAATAAAAAGCTAAATTCAGTTATCATTTCGGTCATTAATTTTTTTAATTTTATTTTTCCCTTATAAATACACATCCATTCATCCATTTTTTCCCACCAAACTTACTATCAGTCTCTCATTCTCTACTCTACTCTCTACATTTCATTATCAATATCATTCTATACTCTTCTACATTTTATTTTTAATCGATTTTCTACACTACTATATAATCTACATTTACTTCTCAATTCTGCTACAACATTCAATTTCAATTATTCAATATCAATTATCCTATTACAAATTTCCAATTCACAAATGGATCCACACTCATTTGTTGAAAACTTGTTCGGTATCAGAGGCGTATCACCCGTCACGCCCTATAGTCAATTTGGGAATGAATTCACTGATCTAAATGAATTATTCATTCCAGAAAATATTTAGGATTACAATGTTCATGAAAGTAGTCATCCAATTGATTTGGATGACGTTGATATTGATGCTAGTCATCCAATTGATTTGGAACAGGATGATGAACATGTATTAGATGTTGGGACCATTTTAAATTGGTTCAAACGGTCGTGTGGTCGACAGAGTTCCAGAAACCAAAGCATTATGTAAATACTGTCAACAACGATTGACATGACAAAAAGACATTGGAACCACCCACCTCAACCGTCACTACAAAACATATGCGGCCAAACATGGGCTTCTTCCTACTAGTCAAACGCAACTATAATTTGGAAGTCCAGGCACCGGTGCTACTACTACACCACTTTATACGTGGATATATTCGGAGGAGAAAGCTCGAACGGAAATGGTGAAGTTCGTTGCCACAACTCAGTTGCCTTTAGCAATAGCGGACAACCAATGTTTCGACTCCTATGTGAAACGATATCTTCAATCGAGGTACGTTAGGGTAAGTTGAAAAACTCTTCGTTCTGACAAAATAGAATATTTCCTTAATTCAAAGAAACAATTGATTGCCGATTTTAAAAAAATGTGGGGTTGTTATATGTTTAACTTTGGATATGTGGGAAAGAATTAATAAAAGAGGTTATATACATGCATTTGCACACGACATATTTAATGAGTTCCCTTATAATGCTAACAACATATTTAATGTTATTTTGAACATTGCTAAAGAATATTGTTGCAAGAGTAAAATTCGTTCTTTTACGTTTGACAACGCTAGTGTAAATAAGATTATCATCGATAAATTGCACATAGTACTTCAACCCAATGATTTTTTGTTTCATATTCGATGTGTCTGCCATATTTTTAATTTAATAGTACAAAACGGTTTAAACATGTTAAGGATGAAATTCAACGAAATTAAGAATGCACTAGTATATATCACGATTGCATCTAGTAGAAAACAAGCATTTGGAGAATTTTGTGCCCAAGCTGAGGTGACGCATACAAAAATATTTATTAATGATGTATGGCATAGATGAAACTCCAATTATTTATTATTAAAATCATGTGATGGTTTTGAACATTTAATAATTGAATTTTATAACAATAGGCATATTAGATACGAAGACAATACTATTTTGACTCAGTCCGATTGGAGTTTAGTTTTTAAAATTTAAAAAAAAAATTGACAAGTTTTTATGATTCTACAAATATTTTGTCTGGTGTTTATTATCCCACTAGTTATATAGTCCTCGAACGTCTTTATATAATTGTTAGAGCTTTTCATATATTTAAATATGACCCCGATTTTAGTTCAGTTATATATTCTATGGAATTAAA